>BCLH01000500.1:49103-62804 GCA_001602315.1 Zoysia pacifica | reverse complement strand
CACCCCAACATGTTCAGCTTGGTCAGAGGAGCAAGAATGTGGGGTTGATAGCGTGGGGGCCTCACCAGATAATGCTGGCGGCGAGTAGGCAGCCGGAACGACGTTCGACGATCCGATGAGCTCGGTACCAGCGACGAGGATCAACGGGACTTGCACGAGAAGCTTCACTGGAGCCGGGAGATCACCGGCATGGGTGTTGACGGCATGCGAAAGGGCTGGAAGAGGGGCGCGGCCTGAGGGGTCGCACGGGTCAGGCGGCCGGTGCGGACGAAACTTCAAAATCCTGCGCAACAAGGACATAGAATCGGTCGAATAACTGCTTCGGAGGTGCGCCCGGTTACATGCTGCTCGGATTGGGGAAAAGATCGAAGAACCTCACCCAAGGATGCGCCGGATTTGGGGAAGAACGGCAGCCGGGCCCGATGCACATGACTTGGGGAAAATTTGAAATCCGTCGAGTCTCGGAGGAGGAGCGGGCGAGCGGCGGTGCTTGGATACTAGAGGGCGGGAATGCGCAGCTGCCCGTCGTGGAACGAGAGTTGGGGCAGCTCGGGTTGGGGCTCGACACGGCCGCGGCAAGGCGGACAGCCTAGGCATGAGAGAGCACCGATAGAAGAAAAAGAGAACGGCGGCAAAGCGGACGGCCGCTTAAATCCTCGCGCGGGGGCGGGAGCGTGTCCATGCGAGGGCGCGCGTCCGGGCACGCGGTGCGCATGGGCTTGGGCAACGCGGCGCGTGACCAGCGGGTCCTACGCCTATTTTCTTTTTCCTGATTTTCTTTGATTCCCAGTGCTAGCTCTGTTTTTAATCCGAAATGCAAACTTCCTGAGCTCAATAATTTTTGAAACTTTGCGTGATGGTAAGAACTTTCGAGAGGAACATCTTTTATTATTTTTTTTGCCCAAGTTCAAATTCAAAATAAATTTTATTATATAAATTTTACAAAACTGGGAACTAATTAAAAGAGAAAAATTCATTTTGGCCTTTTGGTTCTTGAATAAAATTTTTCAAAAATTTCTCAAATTCATGTTTTGTAAAACCTTTCAGAGGGAAATTTTTATAAACATTTCCTAAATTTAAGAATTTTGTAAAACCATTCAAATGGGATTTTTTCCACCACATTAATTTGAAAATTTTTGGACTTGCATTTGAAATTTGAATTTTTATTTGAAACGCAAATTTCTTGGAAAGTGTTTTACTTAATTGAGCTCGGATCCCGAGATTTCGAATTTTGAACAATGTAGCTTCTTAATTTAGAAACACGAAGTGTTACAGCCCTCCTCCTTAAAGATATCTTGTCCCGAGATTTACAACGGAAGAGGGGAAAAATAAAACCTCAGCGAGATTGAATGAACTCCGAAAAGGCATGTGTGGGCATTCTTTGGTCTTCCAAGTTTCTTCATCTTCAGTGTAGTGGATTCACTGAACCTTGTGAAATCTTCTGGACCCTAATTCGTTACACAGTCTTTCTGATGAATCGCTTATATCAGCTTCTCTACACAGGTTATATCTGGTTGAAGTTGATCGATATCATCCACCTGGATATTTGAAGAGGATTCCAAGTATTTCCTCCACTACGACAGGGAAAAAAAAATCTTACAAACAGACTGGGTGGCTGGCAGTCCTCAGTCGACACACCATGAACTTTGCAACAACTGGAAACATCTATCAATTGGAGGGCTAATTATTTTGAAGATCTGAAGTGTTGTACTCCTTTGCAACGAGAGATTTAAAGATACAAAGGATTGCCAGTGATTAGGATCGATCAAATAAGGAATTGAGTTTCTGAAAATAAATTGACATGGAGATGAAACAAGGACTTGAACAAGGGCTACATAGCTACATTATTAAGTAGCAGATGGATTCGATAATAAGGATACGCGGAAGATTTATACGGAGATTCGATGATCCTCCAGATTCGAGTTGGATACAAACAAACAGTATCATGCTCACAAGAAATAAATGAGACTACAAAGAGTGCACATATCCGTCTCAACTCAAGGAAGGAGATCAGTTTAAAAGCAAGGATGAGACTGGATATTCATATGAGGAACTCCAAGTACAATATTCTCCATTTCGGTTGTGTACTTTGAATAATACGCCATCCATTCAGAAGTATATTACAATTGGTTTCCCTATCAAGATAAAAGGAGAGGTTCTCTTGTTAATATAATCCTGATTTTGAGAAGCGCCTGGGCGAACCGACACAACTCAAAAGCAAAATTACAATTTCAAGAGCACATTCACTAGCGAATTTCAAGGGGTCATGAAAAATCTGGTTAGTGCCATGATCAAGGTAGTGATCATGTTTACCAAAAAGGTTTCCAAAGATCAGCAACTGCAAGAACTCGATTTGGATCAATCAAGGTATCCTAGATGATTATTTTCTTGACCATGGCCGAAGGATACTAGGAGACAAACTAGTATCCTCTAAACAATGACGTTTCAAGGAGTCGTACTCTTGGTACGATTAAAGGAAACAAGAATTACACAAAGAGGTTAATATGAGAGAAAATTCTCGCATAAACAAGATCATCAGAGAAGGGCTATGGATGATAGCGTGTATCCTCAAGATGGTGGCACACGCTCAAAACTTTGGGTCGATGAAAGTGTTTGTGACAACAAAAGGCTACAAAGGATTTTGAGTAGTTACACATACTACTTTGAAATTAGGTGAGAAAGTAATCGAAAGGAAGTAATCCAATATCACAAAGTGATGACTAGGAAGATGCCAAGACAAGTAAGTATTAATCGAAAGAAACCACGGGATTAGAGTTATTAGCTCTCCGTCAAGGTAAGGATTTTCAAAGAGCAACTTACGGATTTCATTTAAATACAAGGATTGCCGATGATAGATCCAAAAGAGTAATACACGATATACTTGCGCAAGATTAACAGAGAGGGGTTCGGATAGGGTGCATAAACAAGGATGCATAATTCAAAAAGGACGAGGAGTTTAGTGGTACAGGCTTAGTGAAGACTATTGAACAGCCACAATGGATGGCCGACCAACAAACAATGCTAATGAAAGTATAGAGGGAAAATTTGGAGTAAAATATTAGAGCACATGGGGAGTAATACAGAGTAGCGTCAATCCTGTCCCCAAACTGGTAGCAGTCACAAAAATTTGATTTAAGCATCACTAAAGGCAGAACCAAGAATGGAGCTGAATAACAAAGTTGTAGAGGACTTCTATAGCTTTCCAATGGATAGTCACGTGTCCTCATATAGTAAACAGAACCGGAGATAGGCTCTCTAAATGGTAACAGTCGAAGTTCTGCAATTTGGTCCTAGACAGATTGAGGTTTTAATGGTGTTCGACATTTAACAAGGTTTGGGGTGTGAATCCTAGAGAATTTTGGCTACGAAACCTGTAGAGAATGTCATAACAATTCTATAGAGTCCTTAATCTTGAAGATCAAAGGGCTTGAAGTCGAAGAATTCAGCATGGTCGCAGATTTCTTGAACAGATGCACCTCAAGTTACTTCAAAATACTCATGATGGAGGTAGGAACACAAGGTTTGGGCAACAATTTAGAAAGTACAGACACTGAAAATTGAATTCTTGGAGTTGAAAATTGATGACGGGGAATCATGGGCTAGAAGAGCCAAGTGAAAACTACCAAGTTGCCTAGTGGAGTTTTGAAATGCGCTTCTTGTGCCTGCTCTTTCTATGACTAAAACATAGCCGCGATAACTTGGGTCAAGGTTGGCTGAGGTAAAGGCATTTCTATATATCCGCTGATCACTTAGAACTTCTTCATCTTCTTCGAGCATACAGACCAGTCTACTAAAATTCTAATCTTCGGGCCAACTACCTAGTCTTTAGAAGCTTAAGGGTTCCAAAATTTTTCATGCAATCTGTCCTAACTGCAATAGCAGTTGAAATTCAAAGCGGCTTTGCCCCAAAGTTGGCTGGGTTAAAACTTTTAAAACCTATTAAAATCTTTTACACAAGACAGGAGATTTCTTTTTAGATGATTTGGTTACTTACGATTTTAAATGCAAATGCTTAATATGCAATCATCCTATCAATCCTCACCAAAATAAAATCTTGGCCAATATAGCTGACCGTACGTGACCTCGGTAGCAAACACGATCTCTCAACTCGATTCCTACACGATCTAAGGATCGGCAGTTAGCACTCTGACACAGCCACCAGATAAGACCAGCACTAATATAGTCCTTAATTGGGCTAAAACTAAAAGTTTTCAGCGTAGTTAGCTTTTCAAAAATAGCTTTAAAGCTGTACTGTTCCTGATATAGCTCTGATACAACGCTGTGACAGACCGCCCACAGAAGAGACGATCCATCGACCACAGGAACTTAACGGGTGTCACTCGGCGAAGCGAGGACTAACAGTACAACTCAAGCACGATAAAATATACTACAAACTGTTGCTTAAGTGTATAACCAAGATTTTTGAAAGCGCGGAAGCGATAACCTAAATTAGGGTGTCCTAGAGACTATGCATAAGATGTCATCGAGCCCATATGATGCATCTTGTAGCAGCACACAAACAGCAGCGCGGTGAACAAGGCTTCCAACAGACATAGCTACCCTCGAGATTGCTTCTGCCAATTGGTGCAGAGGAGAGAGAGAGAAACCACCTGCACACAAAACCACAAAGAGCAAAGCCCTAAGCATTCAAATGCTCAGCAAGTCTTACCCGTCAACGTGACCAACTACAGCCGACTCCAAAGATATGATGAGGCCAACTCACATGGGATGGCCATTTGCAAAACCAGCACTACTCACATGGGATGGCTATTTGCAAAACCAGCACTAATATAGAGTCCTTATGGTCATGTTTTTAGCGATAAATTAAGTTCATGAAAGGTAAATTAAATTTTCTCTATAAAACTATATCAAACATGGTAGCTAAGCAATAGCTGTAAACTAAGCAAACAATCCTTATTATTATTATTTTTATTTTTATTATTATTTGTGTTTTTACTACGACATGACACTGTGAACAAGCGATACTCGTTAGTGTGAGGGGCAGCGATTATAATCGATTTACACCAGCTGAGAAAACCCGAAATACACGACACGTACACGCTTCTTGGAAGCCGTACGTGGCTACCTTTCACAACAATACCATAGGACGGTCCGATGCCTACTTCTCCCGAGAGCATGGTCCTCCATGTGACCACCACGCAGGAAGTGTCCATGGTTAGATCCAAGTCTCTCCTCCACTCACCGCCTAAAGAGGAGTAGAGTTACATCCAACCGCTACGGATATTGAGGTACATCGGTTTTCTGGGCCCATAATTCCAGTATGTATGCGGTACATTCAAACTTGTTCAACAGGGGCACACTCGAATCGTTCCTTAACGACACAGATGGGGCTACTACCGCGAAGGCCCAGCCTTCTCAAACCCTCCTATACGCTGTCCCCGCCCGGCCTTAGGTTAATTAATGTGTGGCAAACCTATAGCTCGCGAGTGACTTTCCATTCACTCGACTTTTATAGCTCACGAGTGACTATTCATACACACGACTTCTATAGCTCGCGAGTGACTATCCCTTCACTAGACTTCTATAGCTCGTGAGTGACTTTTTATTCACTCAACTTCTACCGTGAACTAAAACTTAGCCTAGCTCTACATCGAGTTACCTATACCAATATATACTCAATAGATGTAAATGACACTATCATTCATCTTAGGGTTCCAAACAGCTCCTACAACTTAATACACAATACATTAACCATACAATACATTGTGATAAAATGAAAATTTAAAACAGGGTTAATGCACCGGGGCTTGCCTGAGGCTTGCTCACAATTAGCTTCCTTTGCCAAAGGAACACCTTCAAGCTCTCCTAAGATGGGTCGGGTCCTATACATGATATGATATGCAAAGAAAAAAATTATGTTCTTAATCTGTAATTGAATTCAATAGCATTTTATTTCCTAAAGAAGACATGTCAATTTAGTTATAAAACTTCTTTGAAATAATTTTTGAAAATATAAAATATAATGAGTTATTCATAAAATCAGAAAGGTTATAAATAAATTTTTGAGAAATTTTCAGGATTTATTGAAATCACATAAAATTATAAGGATTTAAATACCATTTGAACACAATAAATCATTTAAAAAAATCATTTCTGATGGAATTAAATACAAAACTTTTCTAAAACACAAAATTTCACTAAGTAAACAGAGAAGTAAATTTTCTAGGATTTATTATAATCAAATAGATTTATAATGAATTAAATACTTTTTAAACAAAATAAAACATTTATAAAATTATTTTTGAAGAAGATAAATATGAAACTTTGCAGAACCAAATGGTTTAATTAAATAAACAGGAAGGTGAATTTCTAATATTTTATCATGTCAAAGAATAAGGATAATGCATTAATGAATTATTGTGTGATCTGAATTAAGTAAATTGTTTTTATGCATAAAAGTAAAAAATTTGTTAGCTTCATAAAATATTTCTAGTTGAGAGGATCCTAACCAAATTTGTTTCAAAATGTTTTGAGCTATAATTTATTTTCTACCGATTTTACAATATTAAAAGCATTTTTGATCAATTAAACAATTATTTCGCAAATAAAAGAGAATTTCCAGCCTTGTGGGCCGAGTTGCACTGGCCACATGGGTCTCGGCGGGCAGGCCACGAAGTGGCAATAAAAGGTGCTGGCCCACTTGCTAGAGGCAAGGCCACGCGAGCCACTGGCCTGCTGGCGACGGAGCCTGGCCAAGTGCGCGATGGGGCTCTCGCCCGGGCGCACACAGAGCGCAAGGCCAAGGCGGCGCGGCAAGCCGGGGAAGGCGGTGCGGCACCTCAACATGGTCAGCTCGGCCAGAGGGGCAAGAAGGTGGGGTTGACGGCGTGGGGGCCTCACCGGATAACGCCGACGGTGAGTAGGCAGCTGGAACGACGTTCGGCGATCCGATGAGCTCGATACCAGCGACGAGGATCAACGGGACTTGCTCGAGAAGCTTCACCAGAGCCGGGAGATCACCGGCATGGGTGTTGACGGCATCGGAAAGGGCCGGAAGAGGGGCGCCGCCTGAGGGGTTGCGCGGGTCAGGCAACCGGTGCGGACGAAGCTTCAAAATCTTGCGCAACAAGGACACGGAATCGGTCGAATAACTGCTTAGGAGGTGCGCCCGGTTACATGATGCTCGGATTAGGGAAAAGATCGTAGAACCTCACCCGGGGATGCGCCAAATTTGGGAGAAAAACGGTAGCCGGGCCCGATGCACATGACTTGGGGAAAAATCGAAATCCGTCGAGTCTCGGAGGAGGAGCGAGCGAGCGGCGGTGCTTGGAGACTAGAGGGCGGGAGTGCCCAGCTGCCCGTCGCTGAACAAAAGTCGGGGCCGCTCGGGTTGGGGCTCGACACGGCGGCGGCAAAGCGGACGGCCTAGGCGAGACAGAGCACTGAGAGAAGAACAAGCGAGCGGCCGCTTAAATCCTCGCGCGGGGGCGGGAGCATGCCCCCGTGAGGGCGCGCGTCCGGGCAGGCGGCGTGCAGGCGCTTGGGCAACGTGGCGCGTGGGCAGCTGGCGCGTGCACGGGCAGCCCAAGGTTGGGGAAGAAGGAGCAGTGACACTGACCTGTGGGTCCCACACCTATTTTCTTTTTCCTGATTTTCTTTGATTCTCAGCGCTAGCTCTGTTTTTAATCCGAAATGCAAACTTCCCAAGCTCAATAATTTTTGGAACTTTGCGTGATGATAAGAATTTTTGAGAGGAACATCTTTTATTATTGTTATTATTTTTGCCTAAGTTCAAATTCGAAATAAATTTTATTATATAAATTTTACAAAACAGGGAACTAATTAAAGGAGAAAAATTCATTTGGGCCTTTTTGTTCTTGAATAAAATTTTTCAAAGATTTCTCAAATTCAAGTTTTGTAAAACCTTTCAGAGGAAAATTTTTATAAACATTTCCTAAATTTGAGAATTTTGTAAAAACATTCAAATGGGAATTTTTTTCCACCACATTAATTTGAAAAATTTTTGGACTTGCATTTGAAATTCGAATTTTTATTTGAAACGCGAATTTGCTGGAAAGGGTTTTACTTAATTGAGCTCGGGTCCTGTGATTTCGAATTTTGAACAATGTCGCTTCTTTATTTAAAAGCAAGAAGTGTTACAGACAGGCTTTTGAATCCGTGTCTCTAATGACTCCATATCAAAGGCGGGCTTTTGAATCCGTGTCTCTAATGACTCCATAGAGCGTGGGCTTTCGAATCCGCGTCTCTAATGACTTCATATCAGAGATGGGCTTTCCTTTCCAGAGACAGTCTTTGAAATCTGCATCTCTAATGACTCCATATTAGAGACAGGCTTTTGAATCTGTGTCTCTTCTTCCTCACGTACCTGGCTGAACCACGCCCTTGCCACTGTGTGGGTGAGCTCAACCACTCTCCCAGCCTTCTGGAGCTTAGAACATTTAAGTTTATTAAATTCTATACTTTGCACATACCTATTTAGGACATTGAATTCGTTAAATGAATCCAAATATTCACCTAGCTGAACAAAGTCTAGCTGTGAATAACCTTGTTAATAGCTCATGTTGTATGCATTCTTTCAAAATATGCATCATTTGCAATTCATTCTTATTTTATGATTGTTTGGTTTTTGTTTGATTTTATTGCCATAACATGTAGATGAGCCCGTACGCTGAGGAAGTTGTTGGAGAGCAGGAGCCAGAAGACCCAAGTTGTGTTGGAGAGGAGTTCGAGCTGTACCAACAGCAAGGCAAGCACCCTCTTGACCATGATTGATCCTACTGTTGTCAATAATTTCGTTGCACAAATTGTATAGATTAATGTTTGCATTGGTAAATTATACTAAAAACAGCTCATAGGAGAAATGGTAGATACATCCCGCCAATAATGGTATTGCCCTTTTTAGCCAATTTGATTCCTTGATAAAGGTTTATGTTTTGGTATTATTATAAGAAAAGAATATTTTTATTTATGCCCTAAATAACTGGTAGTGGGTAAATAATTAATTGTAAGGCTTAATTGGATAAATGTAAGTGCACAGATCACCTTAATATTGTATACATGTCATTTTGAATTTGAGTATAGATGGAGGTTCAGGATGGGATGATGAGTCAATGATTGCGGGTTCATCATAATGGATAGACCATAATTATGATTTTGATGGCTACCAAGATAGGTGGTGAGTTTTGCTCATGGTGGAAATGAGACTCATCATGCCACATAATTAAGGAACGATATACAATTGCATGATTGATCCTTGTCTAATTAGAGCTTGGGATTTTTGAAATAGCCATGGTCTTGCATTATTTATGTCGGGTTGGGTAGATGGAGAAATCTTTCATGCCATGGTGGTAGGGAATGATTAGGAAAATACTTGGGAGGAAGGTCAAGTATGGTTTTTTTAACTTTTCTAAATCATATGTGCTTACATTTATGCAATTACATTTGAGAAATTTTCCATTACATTAGCTATTCCACTAAATTTTATTTCCTGTAATCACTTTTTTACTTATCAGCTTTAGTGTATATCCATTCCTTGATGCTTCCTGCATTTAGTTACTTTCCATACAAGTCTTGCTGAGTACAAAAGTACTCATGCTCGCTGCATATGTTGATAAGAGAAGAAGCTGCATATATCCACCCGACAGGGGTTCTTTGCTTCGGGTTTTGACTATCCTACCGGTATTCCATTGTAGGTTCATATAGGCTGCTAGCCTGTACATTCTTGGGCAATAACCCCAAAATGCGCAGTGAGTTTTATTTGGTGCATTTTTATCTCTTGAGAATTGTATTTTGGCAGGTCGACGGCTTATGTATTGTAGTTTGTATGAGTAAGGGTGTAAAACTTAGTATTGCAATGTAAATTAAAGACTTGTTGTATGTCAACAGAGATGTCAATTGCTATACGTGTGTGCTTGTGACTGATCTTGGGACAAGCATGGCAACACGTAGTTTTTGGAGAATTTAATTTTCCGGGACACCGCACAGTCCAAAAATTTATTCTTGTGTCAGTATGGACATATCAATGGTGTTGACGTACTCATCAAATGGTGAATTTGGTTCATGTAAGAATTTTGTGTCTTCAAACTAGTAAAATATAAATGATCCATCTGACACACATGATGTTTTTATTTTCCCTAGGATTTTTCAAATCGGAGATGTAGAAATATTTTCCCTATGCAGTTGTGGACTACAATAAAGTAAAATGACCTAAACTTACAGCAAAACAAAGCTCAAGTATTCTTAATGGTTCTAGCACACCTATAAGTCTGGTAGCAGGATGATTCCAGGGGGTTCTGGTTTTGTACTTGTCGGCGTTCTGACCACCGACACAGTGAATATACGATCGTGGGGGTGGTGTGCCTTCGGACTCTGAAGGGCCCGGTCTGAGGAAGACTCGAGAGAATTTTTTACCTGGTTCGGGCCACCCGAACGGTGTAATACCCTACGTCCAGGGGACTGATTATCTCAAGGATAATGTTACAAGGCGGGATCCTCTCTTCGCGGGAGGACCCGGAATGTGGGTGAATGGGAGTGCTTGCTCGGGAAGGTGCAAGGATCTCCGGGTTCTGATAGAGCTCGAGTTTGTCTTTCGTGTGTTTGTGGCTGTTGTTTATGGTGGTGTTCAACCGTCGTTGTCTATCGTTCCCCGGGCCTCCCTTTATATAGGAGGGGGCCCTAGGGTTACAAGTAATGGGTCCAACACGATCCTGCCGTCTCGCCGACAGGTGGGACCTCCAGTCGTTGTCGCCATCATTTCGTTCCGTCCAGGCGTGGTCGCGACCCGTCGTGTCGTGCGCAGCGGCGGATACAGTGATGTTCGTCCGGCGCCACTGTGCCAGCTACAGTGCTATCCCGTCGTGTCTGGCAGCCGTTGCAGCTTTCTGCTGGAGTGTCGCCGTGGTGAATCCCGTCCTGTCTCGTCGGGACAGATGGTAGCTGGTCCTCAGAGTAAATGTACCATAATGCGGTACCTACCTGCTGGGGGTCGCTCCCGGGGGTCGATTTTCGGAGCCCGGGGTCTTCGCGCCTCTGCGCGGCCAAGATGACCGCCGTAGGTCGTCGCCGAGGGGTCGGAACCCGTGGCATCCGACCCCCTACTTTTTCCCGTTGGAGTGCGATCTGTTGGGTACCCGGGGTACGTGATCCCGACAGTAGCCCCCGAGCTTGATGCCGCTCGAGGTCTCTGGTTGAGGCAGCGTCGGGCTGGTCGTTTCCAAAGTTTGTCGTGTTCCTACGGGTGCGCACGAGCGCGCCCGTAGGGCGTAGCCCCCGAGCCCTCGAGCGACCCGGAGGGTCGGTCGTGGGCTGAAGCGTTGTGCGGACCACCTTTCGTTTGTGGTTGATCGTGTCGGAACCGCTCCGCCGGGTCGACACCCGGTCGCTCGGTAGGGCGTCTGAAGAGCTCAGTTTTGGTGTGGTTTGTCCGGAGTCGATGCCATGCCTAGGCCGAGGCCATGGTCGGCGTCCGATTGTTCGGATTGGCCCGATGTCCTTGGCTGTCGGTCAGCCGATCGCAAGGGGGTTCGCTATGGGCCTAGCCCCCGAGCTTTGAGGCGATCCTGGGAGCTGATGGGGCAGCGCCGACGCTCGGGGTCGGGCTGAGGCTGGCCTTGGCTTTTTTGTTCCACGAAATGACGGGGCAAGGCCGGTTTCGACGCGGTCCTTGCCCATGGTCGTCGTCACGCCTAGGCCGGGGCCATGATCAGCGTACGATCGTTCGGGTTGGCCCGATGGCCTCGGCTGTCGGTCAGCCGACCGTTAGGGGTTTCGTTCTGCGTGCACGCATCGTTCCGACCTTCGAGGTCGGGCCGAGGTCGTTCTCGGTCTTTCGTTCAGTGAGACGCCTAGGTCGGACCGGTTCGGTGCGGTTCCTGCCCATGATCAACGTCGCGCCTAGGCTTAGCCGTGATCAGCGCCTGAACGTATGGTTCGGCCCGGCGGCCTTGGCTGTCGGTCAGCCAGATGCGGGGGGCTTCGTTCGGTCGCCTTCCCCTCATTTGGACCCGCCGTTGCGGTTACGCGGATCGGATGGCTCCCGTGCCTCCACACGGAGGGCAATCGGGCCGTCCAGGAATTCGAACCGCCGGTCGATCCGAGCGGTTGATTTGAATTCTCGATCGGACGGTGTTGTGGGTGCGGCGGTTCGTGCGCCCGCGTCACGTCGCCTGCCAGACGTGCTCTGGCAACCGTTTGTCGGTGTAATTGTTGCCGTCCTGTCCGCGGCGGAGGCGGCAAGGTGCGGCCCGGGCCCACTCGTCAGCGGGTCGCGGGTGGGTGGCCGGGGTGTGCCTCGGGTCGCGACCCCACGATAAAGCGGTTACCCCTCGGCCAATCGTGAGGGGCGCAGTAATTGCTCGGGCCCTTTAAAAAGGGGGGGGGCACGGTAACTTCGCGTCTCCATTCAGCCTTCTCGCTTCGTCCTTGCCCTTTACGTAGGAGTTCGTTCGCTCTGCCTTCCCTCGTAGCACCGCTGGGCCCGGCGATCGTCGCAGCTTTCATTTTTGCCGCCGCCAGCTGCAAAATGTCTGAGTGGGAGGCTTCGTGCGTGGATGATGCTTTGCTCGAGAGGTGGACCACCGTTGGGATGATCCCACCGAAGGAGTCGGCGGGCTGGGTGGCCGGCTATGGCCATGCCGTGCCTGCGCCGCCGCCAGGGAAGATCGTCAGCTTCCTGGCGTATCATGAGCGCGGGCTGGGGCTACCCGTCTCCAGCTTCTTCCGCGGGGTCCTGAATCAATACGGCGCCCGGCTCCACCAGCTAGCGCCGAATGGGGTCCTCCATGCCGCTGTTTTTGTCACGCTTTGCGAAGCGTATCTGGGGATCCGGCCGAGCCTCCTGCTGTGGAGGTACTTCTTCCTCGCCAGTCTCCAGACGTCGAAGGAGACCGGGGTCGGCAAGCGCGTCGGCGGCGTGAGCATCATGCTCCAGGCTCGAGAGTCCCAGGAGTACATCGAGGTTGACCTGAAGACATCGCTGAAGGGCTGGCGGGGGCGTGGTTCTACATCGACAACGCCGACCCTCAGCTCTCGGCCTTCGAAGATGCGGCGCCCCGAGCGACAGGGTCCTGGAAGTCGAAGCTCTCGACGGCCGAGGTCGAGACGATCCGACTTCACCTGGTGGCCATTCGACGCCTCCGAGACCAAGGACTGACCGGGACGATGGTCTTCGGCGTCGCCATGCGCCGATGGATCATGCCGCTGCGCCGTCGGGTGCACAGCATCGGGGAGTACGAGGGTCCGGACGACACGATCTGCGAAGTCCGCGGCCGGCCTCTCTCCGACAAGGGGGTCCTGGCCCGGACCTCGGCCGTCTTCAAGGACGCCGAGGACGGCCTTAATAGGGGGCCGCGTCCCCTCGACAGGGATCATCGTCAGCTGGTAAGTGCAGCCCTTTTTGTTTTGGTCGTGATGTCGTCGGAGGCTGACTTTGGTGTCACAGGGTCCGCCGGTCTCCATCATCGCCAGCGGGGTTGGGACCAGCTCTGCCGTGTTGCCGACTCCGCGGAGGGCCGAACCCAACCCTACGGCGGTGCCGAAGCCGAGGAGAACCGGCAGGAAGCGGAAGGCTAAGGCAGGCTTCCTGGACTACTTGTCCAGGGGTGCAGAAACCGCCGTCTGGCTTGCGAAGCCGGCGGTGACGTCGCCTCGTGGCTCGAGGGCCGAGGGAGGCTCGTCGGCGAGCCAAGGCACGGTCGCCTTGGCGGAGGCGGCCGCCGCCGC
>BCLH01000500.1:30320-48020 GCA_001602315.1 Zoysia pacifica | reverse complement strand
TTTGTAGGTCTTCGTCGCCAAGTGGCGGAGCACGAGACCGAGACGCGGCGGCTCGGGCTTCTCCACCAGCACGCCGTGGGGGCCCGCTCGACCCTGGAGTTCACGCTACGCCTGACGAAGGACGAGCGCGACCGTGCCTTCGAGCAGGTCGACCTCCTAAAGTCGGAGCGGGTGGTGCTCCAGTCCGAGGTTGAGCAGGCGGTGGCGGACCTTGGCGAGACGCGCGAAGAGGCCGCCAAGGTCCACGAGGAGCTCTCGGCGGCCCAAATCTGGAATGAACGCCTGCGGAAGAGCCTCGATCGGGCGGGGCAGGCCGCGGAGGCCGCCGTTAAGGAGCGGGATGGTAAGGGTCGGTCCCATCCTGATTGCTCTGGTCACCACCGGCCTTCTAACGTTTCGAAGTGCAGGATTGGCGGGCGAGGTTCAGAGCCTGAGGGCGGCGGGTCTGAACCTTATTGGGAGGTTATACTCCGGAGCGCCGGACTCCGTCCCGACGGCGGTCGTCGCGCACGCTCTGTGGCAACTCCCGGAGATCGTCTCCAATGTCGTGATGAGGGCGCTGGAGGACGGATCCTCGACAGCCTTGGCCCTGGTCCGCTCCCATTACTCGGACGCGGACCTTGGCAGGGTCGTCGAGGGCTTCGCGTTGGGCTACTCGGACGAGCAGCTGGACGCGATTGCGGCGGAGACGCTGGAGCCGGGGGCGAAGGCCGTTGCCGACTTCAAGACGGAGGACTTCCTGCCCGAGCGATTCGGGCCGTTTCCCTATGTGTAGATCAAAAATATAGTGTCATTGTGTTAATAAAGAATATCATTCAAACAATATTGTTCGAGAAGAGGGAGTTTGAATGTGAATTTCCGACCCTCCTTCGCATGCTGTTTGTTTTTCGCGCCCCCCCCTGGCGTCAATCAAACGAATGGGCCGAATATAGCTCGTAGGGTCGGGTGCCGGACCCGATACAGCCATAGAGCGTCATCAGCTCCCGATTCGTGGATAGCTTAGCCATGGGCAGGCTTCGAACGAAAAATGCGCGAAGTGTCGTTTGAGGGTCGCCCGCGAGTTTGGCGCGGGTCGGGGATTCGAACCCGAGGAAACAAAGGAACGAACAGAGTTAACGGAGAGCGGCGCTACGGCGCAAAAAGTCGATAAATAACGAACGAAAAACGAGGTCGATCGTTTCGACAGAGTAGGGTGCGGGTAAGTAGCCCCCGGGTGCGGGGGGTGGCCGGGTCGGCCAGGGCTCGCACCCCAAAACGAAAAAGGAGAGCGAGATTACAAAAACTTAGCTGTTTTTATTAGGTGTAGAACCGTCGGAGGTTCTCGATATTCCATGCGTTCCCAAGTTCCCGACCGTCCTCGGTTGCCAACTTGTAGGCGCCGGGCCGTAGGACGTGCTTGATTACAAAGGGTCCTTCCAAGGGAGCGACAACTTGTGATGGTCGGCCTTCGTTTGCACCTTTCTCAACACAATGTCTCCGACGTTGAGCAGCCAACCTTTGACGCGTCGAGCATGCAGTCGCCGTAGACTTTGCTGGTACTTGGCGGAGCGCAGGAAAGCGACCTCGCGCGCCTCTTGCAGCTGGTCGAGGCTGTCCTGTAACGCGGCCTGTGATCTCTCCTCATCGTAGGCTCGGACTTGCGGAGAGTCGTAGTCGAGGTCGGTCGGTAGCATCGCTTCCGCCCCGAATGTCATGAAGAATGGTGTGAACCCGGTGGTTCTGTTGGGGGTCGTTCTCAGACCCCAGAGGACGGACGGGAGTTCGTTTACCCATCGTCCCGCTGCCCTTCTGACGAAGTCGTAAATTTGAGGCTTCAGGCCTTGGAGTATCATCCCATTGGCCCGTTCGACCTGCCCATTCGTCCTGGGGTGCGCCACGGAGGCGAAGTCCAGGCGAATGTGATATTCGTCGCAGAATTCCCGGAATTGCCGACCAGTGAATTGCGCGCCGTTGTCGGTGATTATCGAGTTCGGGACTCCGAACCGACATATGATATTTCGGATAAACCCGACCGCCCGGGTTGAGGTGATGTTGGGCACCGGCTCGGCTTCAATCCACTTGGTGAACTTGTCGACGGCGACGAAGAGATGGGCGCAACCGCCGGGTGCTCTCTTGAATGGTCCGAGGATGTCGAGCCCCCAGACGGCGAAGGGCCAGGCGATCGGGATCGTCTGGAGCTCTTGTGCTGGCAGGTGCGTCTGTCGGGCAAAGAACTGGCAGCCCTGGCAAGCTCGGACGAGCTTTTAGGCGTCGGCCACGGCCGTCGGCCAGTAGAAGCCTTGTCGAAAGGCCTTGCCGACGAGGGTTCTGGGCTCGGCATGGTGACCGCAAATGCCTGAGTGGATATCGTCGAGCAGGTGCATACCCTGCTCCTGAGGGATGCAGCGCTGCAATATACCACTCGGGCTTCGCTTGTAGAGCTCGTCGTCCGAGATGACGTATGCCTTGGCTTGCCGCATGACCTTCCGGGCTCCGTCGGGGTCGGCCGGGAGAGTGCCGTCTTGCAGGTAAGCGAAGATGTCGCGAGACCAATCGGGGGCGACTGTCATGATTTCCGGCCCAGGTCCGAGGGTCGGCTCGTCGCCCGGACCTTCGACGAGTGGTTCCTCCGTGATTCTGACGGAAGGCTTGGTGAGCACTTCGAGGAAGACGCCGTCGGGGACCATCTGGCGTTCCGAGCCCATCTTGGCGAGAGCATCCGCAGCTTCGTTGTCCCGATGTAGAACATGATGGAGTTCGAGTCCATCAAACTTGTCCTCGAATTTGCGAACTTCTTGGCAGTATGCTTGCATCTTCGGGTCTCGGCAGCTGGCAGCCTTCATGACTTGGCTGACGACCAGCTCAGAGTCGCCTTTGACGTAGAGTCACTGCACGCCAAAGGTGGTGGCCATTCGTAGGCCGTGGAGGAGCGCCTCATATTCGGCTGCATTGTTGGAGGTTCGGAACTGCAGCTGCAGCACGTATCGGAACATGTCTCCCTTTGGGGAGATCAGAACGACCCCAGCCCCCGCGCCTTTGAGCATGCAGGACCCGTCGAAGTACATGGTCCAGCACTCGATGCTGTCGGAGGCTACCTGACGCGTCAACTGTCGGCGTTCTGACCACCGACACAGTGAATATACGATCGTGGGGGTGGTGTGCCTTCGGACTCTGAAGGGCCCGGTCTGAGGAAGACTCGAGGGGATTTTTTACCTGGTTCGGGCCACCCGAATGGTGTAATACCCTACGTCCAGGGGACTGATTATCTCAAGGATAATGTTACAAGGCGGGATCCTCTCTTCGCGGGAGGACCCGGAATGTGGGTGAATGGGAGTGCTTGCTCGGGAAGGCGCAAGGATCCCCGGGTTCTGATAGAGCTCGAGTTTGTCTTTCGTGTGTTTGTGGCTGTTGTTTATGGTGGTGTTCGACCGTCGTTGTCTATCGTTCCCCGGGCCTCCCTTTATATAGGAGGGGGCCCTGGGGTTACAAGTAATGGGTCCTACACGATCCTGTCGTCTCGTCGACAGGTGGGACCTCCAGTCGTTGTCGCCATCATTTCGTTCCGTCCAGGCGTGGTCGCGACCCGTCGTGTCGTGCGCAGCGGCGGATACAGTGATGTTCGTCCGGCGCCACTGTGCCAGCTACAGTGCTGTCCCGTCGTGTCTGGCAGCCGTTGCAGCTTTCTGCTGGAGTGTCGCCGTGGTGAATCCCGTCCTGTCTCGTCGGGACGGATGGTAGCTGGTCCTCAGAGTAAATGTACCATAATGCGGTACCTACCTTCTGGGGGTCGCTCCCGGGGGTCGATTTTCGGAGTCCGGGGTCTTCGCGCCTCTGCGAGGCCAAGATGACCGCCGTAGGTCGTCGCCGAGGGGTCGGAACCCGTGGCATCCGACCCCCTACTTTTTCCCGTTAGAGTGCGATCTGTTGAGTACCCGGGGTACGTGATCCCGACAGTACTCATTCCCTTAGCGTGCCTCCAAAATCGACCCAACTTTATACAAGGTCCAACCGGTCAAAATACAACATGCACCTTGATTGATTACACGTGCCAATTGTTCTGATATTCCCATTTACTAAAAATATTATTCTCTTAGCTTTTGACCATACATAGAAGATCAGAAATGAAGTCTGTACGTGATTTGAGCTATGGTTTTAATGCAGTCGGCTCCTAGGTTTGACCTTCTTGATTTGAACGGCCATTCTTGTTATGTCCTCCGTCATGCCTCTCTTCAAGTACTTCCTAGTCCTCTCAATTACTACTATTCGTAACAATATCATTAGAGTGACTGGAGCTGATGCAGTCCTCCATGCGACGGTGGAAGTAGAAAACCAGGTGGATGCTGACGCGAGCGGAAGTCCGGAGGAAGCTGCGGCTGGAGGGCAGGTACCGGTTTCTGGGCGCCCTCGCCGCCGGCGTCGCCGTAAGCGGCGTGCGTCAGGTCTTAACTCTCAGGGTTCTCCTACGTGCTCGCCTGATCAGGTGTCAGATCTACAAGAGAGGCCACCAGAGTTGCCAAGGCAGGCGGCGATCTCGCCTTGAATTCTGGGGTGGTCAGATCATGTTTCCAGGGCAGAAGATGATCTTCGGCATGCGGTCCTAATCTACGTCGTCCAGGATTCACCAGTGTTTTCAGATGGAGCAGTTAGGGCACTCCTTGCTTCCATGCTCGAGCTAGCGGAGCGGTCTCTCATTCTACGTAGGGCCGGACCGAAGAGCTTCATCCTGGTCCTCCCAGAAGAAGCTTTGGTCCTGCGGATTGTTGGTCAGCGGCAACCTCTTCGTTCTCCATCCTTCAGTCTGCTGTTCAAGAGATGGACTAGACAGGCGGGAGCCATCAGTGGAGTTCTCCCGTTCTTGATCGATGTGGAGTTGAGAGGTAATTTCCAGTGCATGCTTGGGATTTGGGAAGCCTCGACGGCGGGACAGCTGCTAAACCCTTTTGCTTGTGTCAAGGAGGTTCATCATGTTACACAGATGGCGGAGGATTTCGAAGTGTTCAGATGCACAGCTTTGGAGTTTGGATCTCCTAGCTATTCCGAATTCCGAGCCTCCAGTTGCTGCCGAGTTTGAGGAGCAGCCTCCGGTGAAGCGAGTTCTAGTGTATCCGGTTGATATCCGGTTCTCTCTGTTTAGCGGGTATGCTGGCACCGGACATGGTCCATCCTCTGATCCAGAGGGGGAGTATGCAGAAGCTGCTCGCAGCAGACGTCGTTTGCAATCGCCATCACCGTCTGGTCCTGCTCCTCATGACACCGGAGTTAGCGGCGCCGCTGGTTGCGTTCTAGGGATGCAGTCCGTTCGCAACAGGCAGGGGGCTCCAGTCGAAGATTCTAAGGAGGTGCATGCAGCGGGGCGAGCTATTGCCGTCTCAGCTGCTGGAACCCAGGAGGTGCATGCAACGGAGCAGGCTGCTGCCGTTTCAGTTGCTGGAACCTAGGAAGTGCATGCAGTGGACTGCAGGGAACTAGGAGATGCCGCCAACAGTCACGGTTGTGTATTTTTCGAAGGCGGCGTTGATGGTGACGTTTCGGTTTTGCCGCTGGCCTCGAGCAACCTGCTGTCTCCGGCCTCAACTGATATCGCAGAGAAGATAGCTGGGCCAGCTGACTTGGGCTTTACAAGTTTGATGGGCTTGTGTTCAGTGGCAGCTTCTTTGAACAGGGACTCATCGTCCCCAGGTGGTCCTGCCCTTCCATGATCATCGTCTGAACCAAGCGTCTCTTTGTCGTCTGACCTTTCGGGCGCTGCTGCTCAGGAAAGTCTGCTGGTACCTTCAAGGAAGCCTTGCCCAGATATTAAGGTTTATTCCTGGCGTCGACAGAATAGGTCCAATATTGGACCAACGGTTGCCCAACCACTGGCCATTGAGGCGTTTCCGTCTCCAGCTGATGAGGATATTCCCCATTCCTCGGCTGTTGAGATAGATTCGTCTCTGGCCGGTGCAGCACCCGCTGTAGCGAGCCCACCTCAGGTTGAGGGCGTGGTAGGCACGGTGGTGCCTCCGCCCTTGGCCAGAGCACCATCCCGGCCCAACGAGTGCCCAATCGGTATTCTTAAGAAATGTCAAGCAACAGATTTCTAAGATGCTTTCTCTGCTAGCAACAAGGAGCAGAAAAGTGAATAATTGGCCACAAGGGTCTTCACCGCGTCGTAGTCGTCGTTTGGCAGGAGCACAAGTGGAATTTCAATTACAAGATTTGTCACAGCGATCGAAGAAAAAGGCCATGAACTGTCTGGGAATTATTGGTGAGAATGGTGGTCTTGATCAGGTAGCGCAGGATGAGTACGCGCAGCTATTCTCTCAGCCTTTGTCAGCTTCTCACATTCAGGCCTTAGCTGCTTTGTTGGTTGGACACCCCCTGAGGATGTTTCCCCTGTGGAAATTGGGGCTTAGTAAGTCCAGGTGTTTTAGCGGTCGTTCCTTTTTTGTTTCGTTATCCATGGATCCTAAGAGTATGTTAATTTGGAATGTGAGGGGTCTCAGTTCCACAGCTCGCCAAGATTCTATTCGCACTATTGTGGAGTCCTTTCGATGTGATGTTGTCTGTTTACAGGAACAAAGTGTTCAGAGATGTCTAATCATATTCTGCTTCGAATGCTGGACGCTGATTTTCCAAACTTTGTGGAGCTACCATGGTGGTATTCTGATTGCCTGGAGATCCTCTTTGAGCACTTCTGGGTTATGTCGTGTTGACTCCTATGATTTCTGTTCAGTTTATCTCAACAGAAGGAAAACCATGGTGGCTAACCTGTGTATATGGTCCAAAAGTGAATGAGGAGAAAATTCTTTTCTTACAGGAACTAAGGGATGTTTGGGCTGGCTGTTCTGGTCCCTGGTTCATAGCAGGGGATTTTGTCAGAAACTCACCGGAGAAACGACAAGCACATCGCCGGCGAGCTCTCACGGCCAAGACACACGCACACACACGTACACAGAGGACACAGGAATGGTGCTGTCAAACTTGGCAGCTTTTTCAGGTTCTACTCCCCTGCTTAAATAGAGGATTACATGGAAAGTAATTCAAACAAACTAGGAAAGAAATCAGGCAATCAATCAGTGATCTGTTTCTATACTAAGCTACTAGCTAAATTAGGAAGCTAGTTACTTGGCGCCCAAGGTTTATTCCTGACAATCTCCACCTAAGCCTTGTGGCGCGCACTACATGTATCAACCACACCAATCTTAGAAAGCAGCTCATGGAACTTGGTCTTGCCGAGCGGCTTCGTAAGGATGTCGCCCAACTGTTCTTCGCTTCTGATGAACTTCACCTTGATCAGACCTGCTTCAACAGACTCCCGGACTAGGTGATACTCCACCTGGATATGCTTGCTTTGTCCATAGAGTACTGAATTCTTGATCAAAGCAATGGCAGACTTGTTGTCCACCCTCAGCAATGGCACGCTCGGTGCTGATCCCTGCACTTCAGCAAGCACTCGAGCGAGCCACAATGCCTGACAAGCAGCATTAACAGCTACTATGTACTCTGCCTCACAGCTTGACTGTGCCACCATCTTCTACTTCATAGACTGCCAGGTGATCGGGCTGCTGCCGAGGAAGAAAATCACCCCAGTTGTGCTCTTTTCAGCATCAACATCACCAGCAAAGTCACTGTCACTGAACCCCGTTAGGTGAGCCTCCTTCTCCTTCTTCCTGCCAAACCAGAGTCCCCAACTCTTGGTTCTCTCCACATAGCGCAGGATGTGCTTCACTGCCACAAGATGATCCTCATGTGGCTCCTCTAGGAACCAGCTCACATACCCAACAGCAAAGGCAAGATCAGGGCGAGTGTTAACCAGGTACCTTAGGCTCTCGACAATGCTCCTGTATGCTGTGGCATCCACCAGCGGTTCTGTACTAAAGTTGCTGAGCTTCAGATGGGTCTCCATGGGCGCCGGACAGGAATTGCATCCTTACATGCCGCTTCTCTCTAGAATCTTGACTGCCTAAGCTCCCTGGCTGAGTGAGATTCCACTTGCGCTCTGCTTCACTTTGATGCTGTTGACACCCAAAATTCAGAGCCGCCGAAGTGTCCAGCAAGCCCTCTTGGGTCGGGGCACTTCGTCCACCGGACTATCCTGTATATTACCGGAGTGTTCAGTGGGCCCTCTCGGGTTAGGGCACTTAGTCCACCGGAGTGTCCGGCATAGTACCGGAGTGTCTGGTGAGTCCTATCAGGTTGGGGCACTTAGCCCACTGGAGTGTCTGGCAGGATGCCGGATTGTTCGGTGAGCCCTCTCGGTTTTCGGATTTACATGACAGACAATCTAGCATTCTACATGAGACTTCGGTCACAAACCGAATCGTCGTTTTCCGGTTGCACAAACCGAATCGTTGTTTTCTACTATGAACTCTGAGATCTCCACGACGAACATCGTCATGCCGTCCTTGGAGAAGTTGCCCAAGGAGGTGCGCAAGGCGTTCTTGGAACGCCGGAAGGCCTCCGAGGAGGTGCGCAAGGCATGCGAGAAGCAGGAGCTGCAGGAGTACTTGGCGTGTTTCAAGAAGGACCGTCAAGGCGCGATCTCACAAGTGAAGGAGCCCGTTCTTCCGGCCGTCGACGATGATGCGGCCATGGGTGCTGCTAATGTAAGGACATCTTTGCACTCTCCCGTTACTTTTGGAGACCTTTCATATTATTTTGCCGACATAAAGAAGATCTTAACGAATGATATGCAATACATGATTCAAAAGAACATGTCTAAGTATAAAAATGTTAGTATTGCATCATCGTCTCATGTTGCACATGTAAGTCCTCCTACTAGTACATTGGCGCCTATTACGTCTAGCGTAGAACAACCTCCGTACGGCATGCCATTGAACTCGTTTAGTGGGCAAACTAGTTTTCTGTCTCATGTGCAAACTAATACTTTGGTAGTGTCCACCGCTAGCGTAGAGCCAATCACTAGCATCTCCAATCCGGCCACAAGCCGATTGAATGAATTGGTTAATTTTGTTCCTCCTTACCGTACCGTTGCATATAGTACGTCACCTATCTCACCGAGCAGTACAGGTATCCCTCATGGCCCCGTTTCTAATGAAATGTTTAGTGCCATGAAGACAAGTCTACACCCTTCATCACCGGTCGCGCCCACTAGACCACCCATTGCCAACATAGAAGAGTGTATGACGCGCATTATGAAGGATTTAAACAAACAATTTCGCGAAACACTAGGGGTAGATCTTAAAGGGAGAGACCGAATTTATCAAAAACTACACCTCGTGTATTTTGATTCGATCCTATATCTCGTAGGATAGCGTGTTCTCGACTTCGTCAAATTCAACGGCGAAGATAGCAAAACCACTTGGGAGCACATTAGTCAATATGTAGCACAACTAGGAGAAGCGGGTTCTAGTGAGGCTTTGAAGGTATTTTTTTTTATCACTAACCAGAACCGCTTTCTCTTGGTTTTCGTCATTGTTCCCAGGCTCCATTTATACTTGGGAACGTAAATTTTATGATCATTTTTACTTCGAGGACAACGAATTAAAGTTGTCACATTTGACATCGGTTCAGCAAGAAAAAGACGAACCCGTTGTTGATTATCTTCGGTGGTTTAGAGATATTAAGAACCGATGCTTTAATTTAACGATTTCTGAAAAGAATTTAGCCGACTTAGCTTTTAGTGGTTTACGGTCACACCTTAGGAAAAAGTTGGAGGGGTACGATTTTCTCACACTCACTCACCTTCAACAACGGGCTTTGGCTCAAGAAAGCCGAAGCAAAAAAATAAAACATAATTACAAAACCCACCTAGCGTACACGTCATGGAATGTGATTCGGATAGCTTCGATGATGATTTCAATGACATTTTGGCTACCGAGTTTGGTTGGCCCTCTAAGGCCAAATCATTTGCTTGTGATTCGCTTAAACCGGTTCATAAAAATCGGAAAGACGATGTGAAATACACCTTTGATGTGGCTAAATGTGACAAGATATTTGATGAGCTACACAAAGGTGAATACATTAAGATTGCATATACTTTACCTCCGGCGGATGAGATTAAGTGTAGAGCAGATTGTAAATCATATAACTCTTAATCTTATGCTACTAACAATTGCAATATTTTCCGTCGACAGGTCTAATCAGCCATTAACGAGGGACGATTGAGTCATTAAGAGATGCAGATCGATAAGCATCCCTTCCCCGTCAACACTCTAAAGCTCAATCCCAAGGTGTTGATTCGGCCTCATCAAGCCGATACAACCAAGGAGAAGAATGTGATCATCGGGGAGGAGATGTCTATTTCTCCGAGGGAGAAAGGGACCTTTAGGAAGGTGGTGCTCGAGAAGTCTCCTGATGGTCAAGAGTCTCTCAAAGTCACCATCCAAGGCTCTAGACCCGGGGGTAAGCTCCACGGCCCAAGGTGATAAAGCCAAAGAATACAGAGGTGGGCAAGAGGAAGACAAGGCAAGGCCAAAGAACGGAAGATGGGGCTCAAAAGCGCCTTCGACCGTCTCATGGCCAAATACAAGAACCAAAAGACCGATTGGAACAATCGGACTATAAAACGATCAAGATCACCACCTAGAGGAGGAAGCCCACCTAGAAAGGAGATGAGGCCAACCATGAATGTGAACAAGCCTCCTCCTTTTTCTTCACAGGGGTTCGGAGTGCCGCCACCGTGGTTCCATCCTATGCTTTGCCCACCGTTCCCAGTGTGGCATCCATACATGGGACCATAGATGCCCGTTCCTCCAATGCCACACCCACCATTTCATCCGGAGAGGAATGAATTGAGAGAAGATGTCTTCACAAGGCTCTCCAAGCCTACTCCGGATCAGACGGATTCTCGACCGATCAAGGATCAAAGAGGGAGCTCCACCACCGCGTCTAAGCAAGAGTGGCGCCCAAAGTAAAGTAACGAACCAACTCCTTCTACTTGGCTTGACCGACGCCATCTTGAGAAAGGACTCTACAGCGCCTTCGCCCACGGAGACGTCGATATATCAGAGTTCAATGACGAAGACCTCTTGGACTACAAGCCTACACCGCCTCGGGAAGATATGGACGTTAACACCATTTGCTTATCCCTTTCTAATTATTCGCTTGTAGAGGAAGAAGAAGTCATGGCACAATTTGACTTTGGACCGAAAAGTGCTATCTTTGAGAAGCCCGTGGAATCAGAGAATCATTTGAAACCCCCCTATGTGAGAGGTCATATCAATGGCACACTGATTTCTCGCAAGCTTGTAGATGGTGGTGCTATTGCTAACTTAATGCCGTATGCTTTGTTTAAGAAGCTAGGTAAGGCCAATGACGAGCTCATCCGAACCAACATGACTTTGAATGTTGTGGGAGGAGGAGACCTTATCGAGGCTAAAGGGGTCGCTTCTATGGAGCTCACCGTTGGGAGCAAGACCATGGCTACCACTTTCCTTGTTGTCGATTTGCGCAGTAGTTATAGCATGATCTTAGGGCATGATTGGATTCATGCCAATATCATCCCCTCTACATTGCATCAATTTTTGATATAATGGATTGGTGATGACGTAGAGGTTGTTCATGCGAATGCATCGGCTTGTGTTGCTATAGCCGAATCATCTTCTTTGTCGCATGATGCCGTCAAGTACTTGACTGGTTTGGACTATTATGATTTTTTTAGTGTGACTAGAGATGGTTTTGTACCCGTCAATGTAAAGTCAATGGAAAATCGGCTCAACCATATAATGTGATTTAATGGAGTCTAATCTTAATTGGTTGCAAAATAGAGTGAAGCACTATCGGTCCAATACGAACGATATGTGCGAAGCTATACAAGAAATAGAGAACATGGATAAGGTAGTACAAGGATTCACATCGGTCGACCCTCTTGAGGAGGTAAACCTTAGCAGCGATGATGATCCTAGGCCAACTTATATAAATAAAAATCTGAAAGCCGATTATAAGGTGAAGTTAATCGGTTTACTAAAAGAATATGTGGACTGTTTTGCATGGTCTTATAATGAAATGCTCGGGTTGAGCCGCGAACTAGTTGAGCATCGGCTTCCAATAAAATCTGGTTTTAGACCCTTTAAGAAACCGATGAGAAGATTCAAACCTAATATGCATGATCGGATTAAAGAGAAAATTAACCGATTACTTGATGCAAAATTTATAAGACCTTGTAAGTATGCGGAGTGGATATCCAACATCGTGCCGATAAAAAAGAAGAGCACCGATAAGATTAGAGTTTGCACTAATTTCAAAAATTTAAATAGAGCCACTCCTAAAGATGAATATCCTATGCCTATAACCGATATGTTGATTAATGATGCTTTCAGCCATAGAGTTATTAGCTTTCTTGATGGTAATGTGGGATACAACAAAATCTTCATGGCCGAAGAGGATATGTCTAAAACTGCTTTTAGATGTCTCGGTTTTGTAGGATTGTTTGAGTGGGTTGTCATGACTTTTGGGTTAAAGAATGCGGGTGCCATATATCAAAGAGCCATAAACTTTATCTTTCATGATTTTCTTGGTGTCATCATAGAGGTTTACATAGATGATGTGGTGATCAAATCGGTCGCTTTGAATTCTCACTTGGCCGATTTGCAACTTGCTTCGGACCGATGCATCATTTCAGTTTGAAAATGAATCTTCTCAAATGTGCTTTTGGTGTATCGGCCGAGAATTTTAATGCTTCATAATTAATGAGAAGGGCATAGAGGTAGATCCTAAGACGATAGAAGCAATTAGGAGTGTGCAAGCGCCTACATGTAAGAAAGAGTTGCAAAGCTTTTTAGTAAAAGTGAATTACTTGAGACGATTTATTTCTAACTTGTCGAGAAAGATTAATGGATTTACTCCTATCCTTCGGCTAAAGAATAAAGCCGAATTCACTTGGGGGGCAAAACAGCAAAAAGCTTTTGAGAAAATCAAAGAGTACTTGTCTTCGCCACCGGTGCTTAGGGAGCCTAAGGGAGAAATCCCTTTCCATCTCTACGTAGCGACGGAAGATAATGTGGTTGGTGCTGTTTTGACACAAGAAGCCGAAGGAAAGGAGCATGTGATCAACTACGTGAGCCGACGGTTGGTGGATGCGGAAACAAGGTACACTCTCATAGAAAAACTATGCTTTTCTTTGTATCATGCTTGCACCAAGTTGAGACATTATTTGCTATCTAGCACTTGTGTGGTTGCTTGTCAAACCGATGTTATTAAACATATATTACATAGGCCGATTTCTCGAGGTAGGCTTGGTAAATGGACTTATGCATTGATTAAATATGATTTGGCTTATGAATCGTTGAAATCCATGAAAGGCTAAATTGTTGCTAATTTTATTGTTGAACATCAGATTGATTTAGAACATGATCTAGATATTGCTTATGTTACTTTTACCCCTTAGAAGTTATATTTTGATGGATCAGTTTGTAAAGAGGGTCAAGGTGTTGGTGTGATTTTATAATCTCCGCATGATGCACACTTTGAATTCTCAAACCGATTAGAGTATGATTGCACCAATAACCAAGCCGAATATGAAGCGTTGTTATTCAGTTTAGTGATGTTATAATCCATGGGCGTTAAACATGTAGACGCATTCGGCGATTCGTTATTAGTAGTGCAACAAGTTGCTAAAAATTTTCAATACTTAGACGAATCGTTGAATGCTATGTTAGATAAATGTCTAGACATCATTAGAGGAATGGATGAGTTATATATACGTCATGTGCCTAGGCTAGAGAATAGTAAAACTAATGAATTGGCACAACAAGCATTGGGTTACAATGCTAGTAAAGGTAAATTTTTAATCATTAATAAACCTATGTTTGAGGTGTTAGAATTAGACCGATTGGACACTAACACGTCAAACTGTGATAGTACCGAATCATTTGATTGGAGGTCCCCCATAATTTCATACATTCGTAGTCCAACTCGAAGTGTAGATAGGAAAGTTTGACATGTGGCTTTTAAGTATACTTTGATTGATGGTGGCTTATACCGTCGAACGGGGGATGATTTGCTTTTGAAATGTTTGGGTGATGACGAGCCTGGAGTAGCTATGGGAGAAGTTCATGAGGGCATTTGTGGTACGCATCAATCGGCTCCAAAAATGAAATGGTTGTTAAGGAGGGCAAGATTCTATTGGCCAACCATGATTGCCGATTGCTACCGCTACTACAAAGGATATGAAGAGTGCCAAAGATTTATAAACATTCAATTGGCACCCGTAGCCATGATGAACCCCATTATAATTCCGTGGCCATTTTGAGGATGAGGATTGGACCTCATAGGGTAAATACATCCTCCTTCCTCGAAGGGACATCGTTTCGTGTTGGTCGCGATGGATTACTTCACCAAATGGACCGAAGCGGTGGCTTTCAAGCACATGATGCACAAAGACATAATTGAGTTTCTTACCGAACATATTATTCATAGATTCGGCATACTTCAAACTTCGACTACCGACCAACGTACTTCCTTTACATCCGATCATGTTAAAGAGTTTGCCGAATCCTACAGAATTAGGATACTCAATTCATCTCCATATTATGCTCAGGCCAATAGTCAAGCCGAGTCTAGTAACAAAACATTGATTAAACTCATTAAGAAAAAGATAGAGGACTATCCCAAGAGATGACGTGAAGTCTTATCGGAAGCATTGTGGGCTCATCAGATATCTATGCATGGGGCAACTAAAGTAACACCCTATGAACTTGTGTATGGACAAGAGGTCGTTTTACCCATCAAGGTAAATCTAAGAGTTCTAAGATTAGCTAGCTAAAATGACTTATCTACCGATGAATATAGGGCGTTAATGCTAGACAATGTTGATGAAGTCACCGATAAGCGTTTGAGTGCTTTGAGAGAGATTGAGAAAGATAAGGCGCGAGTTGCTAGAGCCTACAATAAGAAAGTGAAAGCCAAAACTTTTTAGATGGGCGAATTAGTTTGGAAAACTATTCTGCCCGTAGGTTCACGAAGCAACAAGTTTGGAAAATGGTCTCCTAGTTTGGAAGGGCCATATAGAATTGTAAGGGTCATCGCTGGAAACGCATACATGTTGGAGGATGTTCGCAGAGAATCATTACCTTGGGCCCTTAACTGCCGATACTTAAAAAAAAATATCATCCGAGTGTATGGAAAGAAGCATAAGAGGGAAGAACGGCTGATATGAAGTATCGTTGCCAAAAAAAAGAAGACATGATGGCTGATGAGTCAGGAGGACCATAGCCCTTAGAGGTCTTTTGGGTGCTTAGAGTGTTTTATGATGCAGGAACATAACCAAAATACAGGGGGTATATGTTGATACCCAAAAATCAGGGCCGTCGGAGTGTCTGGCAAGCTCTCTCGGGTTGGGGCACTTCGCCCACCAGAGTATCCGGTATACTACCGGAGTGTCTGGTGGGACCTCGGTTTGGGGCACTTAAACCACCGGAGTGTACGGCATAGCACCGGAGTGTCCGGTGAGCCATCTCGTGTTGGGGTACTTAGCCCACCGGAGTGTCCGGCAGGATGCCGGATTGTCCGGTGAGCCTTTTCGGGTTCCCGGATTTACACGACAGACACTTCGGCATTCTATCGGAGACTCCGGTCACCGGAGTGTTCGGCACTTTACCGGAGTCTTCGGTGATGCCGATTTAGGAAAGTTTTCAGCAGATTGATTTTAATTTCTTTCCTAACTCGTGGGATTAGTTGCACTGCGGGATAAGACAATCCTACCTCTATAAAACGGAGGCTCATGGCCGGTTGAGGGGCATCCCAATCCATCAAATCATTTTCCTTTACATTTCATTCTTGTCCAAACCCTAATCTCCTTACTCGAATCTCGTGTTGTTCTTCCTTCGTCCTGACGACGATCGAAGACGATCTGGCTAGCCTGACCGAGCCCGGATCAACCCTAGGACGATCCTCCTCCGACGGGGTCTCTCCCGAGGCGGGGTTGTCTAGGTTCTGCCCAAACCCAGGGTTGAAGAAGCGTCGGCGTTCCCGCACATGAATGTGCGAGCAGTGTGTTGGCCCGGGATCCATTTCGGCGTCAACAGATGCCAAGGTAGTAGTGGAGCAGGCCAAGATCACTCATCTTGAAGGCAGCCGCCATCTCTTGCCGTAACTTCTGTATGTCTTCACAGCTGGCGCCTGTGCTCACCAGATCATCAACATACACCCCGACCACTAGCTGCATGCCACCGTTCTGTCTGGTGTAGATGGCATGCTCCGAGGGACTCCTGAAACCGAGCAACAACAGTGTGTCGTCTAGCTTCGCATTCCAGGCCCGCGGCGCTTGGTGCAGCCCGTAGAGCGCCTTTCTCAGCTTGAACACCTTGTGCTCCTGGCTGGCACTGACAAATCCAGCTGGCTGCTCCACAAACACTTCCTCCTGCAGGTCGCCGTTCAAGAATGCCGACTTGACATCCATGTGGTGCACCTCCCACCCCTCGTAAGCTACAAGGGCAATGAGCATGCACACCGTGTCCAGCCACGCCACCGGAGCAAACACCTCGTCGTAGTCGATGCCATGACGTTGTGCATACCCCTTCACCACGAGACGCGCATTGTGCTTGGACACTGCCCCGTGTTCGTCCCTCTTCACCTTGAACACCCATTTCAGCCCAATTGCCTTCCGCCCAGGTGGGAGGTCAGCGAGGGACCAGGTCTCGTTGTCCTCAATCGACTCCATCTGCTCCATCATCGCCTTCCTCCAGCTCGGACTGCGTTCTGCCTCCAAGAACGAGGCAGGCTTATCAGAGCTCACAGTGTGCAGCTCTTCTGCAACCAGAGCCCACGGCGCTAGCCCGGGCGGTGATGCTGACCTGAGAATGTCGTCGATCTTGCGGAACCGGAGAGGTTCGTCCTCGTTGTAGTTTGCGTCCAGGTACTCGTCGCTCCAGCCGGCGGGTGGCGAGACAAACTCTGTTGCCTGCGCCCTGCCTGACCCTTCTGTCACCTCCCCTTCAGTGGCGTGTGGTGTCGGTGGTGGCGTTAGGTCGCCGGCTGATGGCTCATCCTTAGGTGCCTCGACGGTGCCCTCGGCTGTCAGAGGCGCCTGGCCCACAGTGGGGTACTCCACTGTGAACACGTCGTCGTTGTCGCTCAACGCGCCGGAATTGCCGCTGGCGCTCCAGTCCCACTAGGCTTGCTCATCGAACACCACATCCCGCGTCACCTGGACATTCTTGGCGATGGGTTCGTAGGCGCGATACGCCTTAGTCCCCGTTCGTAGCCAACGAAGATCATCTTCCGGCCCTGTCTTCCAACTTCTTCAGGTGCGGCTTGGTGTTCTGTGTAACATCCCAGAATTCTCGAATTAATATAGCGGCAATTCTCCAAATTTTCATTCCAATTTAATTGTGTGTCTCAATATTTCGTTCCGATCAAAAATCATTAGTTCTGAAATTTGTTTCGTCCAAATTCGAAATCCGTTCGTCTAAATTAATCCGGTGCCGAAATAATTTAGTCCGCGTAATTTTTACGTTTGACTAAAATTATTTCCAGAATTTCCCCAAATTAATTTTCGGGTCTCTAAATAATTTTCCAAATTAATTTCTGCAGCCTTCCTAATTGCTTCACATTTTTCAATCATTTTTCCAGAATTATCTCTAATTTTACCTATTTCTCACCCCCCCTATAAATACCCTCACCTAACCCTAGCCCCAAATCCCGTCTCATTTCTCTCTATTTTCTTTCTTCCACCGCAAGCCGAAATTCCTCAGGCAACCACCGCTCTTCGTTTTCTGCGCCGCCGCTCCCTGTTTCTCCGCACGCCGTCTCCACTGCATGCTTCGATCTCCGCGTGTC
>BCLH01000499.1:147381-160978 GCA_001602315.1 Zoysia pacifica | reverse complement strand
CTGCACTACACCAAGCAGTACCAAGGTCGGCCTAGGCTGGTCGGCTACAGCGACGCAGACCTAGCAGGGGACGTCGACACACGGAAGAGTACCAGCGGCGTCGTCTTCTTCCTCAGCGGCAACCCCATCACCTGGCAGGCGACCAAGCAGAAGGTTGTGGCGCTATCATCGTGCGAGGCCGAGTACATAGCAGCATCCACGGCGACCTGCCAAGGTATATGGCTCACTCGGCTTCTATCTGACATGATTGGGGAGGCATGCGACCCTCCTGAGCTACTGGTGGACAATCAGTCCGCAATCGCGCTGAGCAAGAATCCGGTCCTGCATGATCGAAGCAAGCATATCGACGTCCGCTACCATTTCATCAGAGATTGTGTGGAAGATGGTCGAGTTGTGCTTCGCTATATCGCCACTGAGCTCCAGGTGGCTGATATCCTCACCAAGGCGCTAGGACGCATTCGCTTCCAAGAGCTGCGCGACAGGATCGGCGTCAAGGTCACAGGTGATCGAGTCAGAGCTTAGGGGGAGAAATGTTGGATAATCCTTCTTACGATCACTTGGTTTGTTTTTCCTAATTTAGTTTCTATTTCCTGTACTGTGAGATAGTGGGAGCATGGCCAACATTTATTCCTGGCTATGCGCGTCGGCGTGCTCTCACACGTCCACGACGCCTGCCCGCGTCTCGCGGCATGCCACGACGCATGCCGCACATAAGGGCCGATCAACGGCCGGTTAGTTATATAAATAAGGTCTTTATATTCAGCAAAGAAAACCCCAAAAGCAGCTGGTCTTTCGCTGCACAATCCACTTGTCCACTTCACGTTCGTGTGAGTCTTTCTCAGGTGTTTTCCGGCGACGCTTCTCCGGTGAACTCCAACAATGGCCTTGACCTCAACCCCAAGCCCCCCCCCCCCCCTCCTTCCCCCCGACGCGCAGCCCTGCGACGAGGTCGCCCTCGGCCGGCGAGCACCCTGCCCCAAGCTTCGCCCCCTCCGGCGCCCTCCTCCACCCCGCGACGACCTCAAGCTCGGCCCCCCTCAGGCGCCCTCGTCCACCCCGCGACGAGGTCGCCCCACCGCACTTCCAACGAACGACGACGAGCACCCCTCGAACCCCTGCCCTGCGACGAAGTTGCCCCCGAGCGGCGACCTCAAGGCACTGCTGCCTGCGGTCATGGCGTCGCTCCACCACCGTTAAGGCGCTGCTCTCCGAGGGGTCGCGGCGGCCTGGTGGAGCGAGCTCTCCGGGGATACGGCGGCTCGCCGGCTTGACGCCCCCATTTTTGCCCCGGCGCCCCCACTCCCATGCCGCTTCAACCCCGGGCCCCCTCCTCGCCCCAGCTTCGGTTCTGGGAGAGCCAACGAGATTGGGAAGAAAGGGACAAGCACTGGCGACGAGCACTGAGCGGGGTAGCAGCGTAATTTCGCACAACGCTTGGATTTCGAGCTTTTGCTTAAAATGACACTTGTACCAGGACGGAGAGCGTATACCGTTTAGATTAAGAAATTTTACTTAAATTTTTAAATTTTTAAATTTAAATTTTAGGATTTTAAAATCTCAAATGATTAGATTACGAGATTTTATTATTTTAGTTATGCTAATGTGTATTATAACATAAAATATTAAATAATATTTAGATTTATGAGATTTTATAAGGTTTTATAATCTTTTAAAAACTCTCTTATTATTAGAATTTTTTTATCTGGATTTTCAAAATCTCTAAAAGATTTAAACGGCACCCTAATCCAGCAGCAGTAAAGCCCAAAGGCTTGCGAATGCTCGGCATATGGCGACGTAATCAGTTGTAAGTCACCGAGCAAGCGAGCAAAGACCGGACGCGGAATCTGGACGAGGCCGAGGAGATGGAACGATGAGGAAGTGTTCAAAACCGGCACGGACTCTGGCGACCTCCTCCTGCACGTGAGGACGACGAAGTCACTGCGCGCTGCGGCGCTGGCGCTGGGCCTTGTCCGCGGCCGCCTGCCTCTGCCTCGCGCAGCCGAGGCATTATTCTACTGACACCAAAGGGGTGTGGAGAGGCGCAGGCGCAGGCGGCAGGCGTCACGACTCGCGACACGCCTGTGTCTGCCCCGCGGCCGCAGCGCGCGGTCGTGTTGACTGTACTGCGTGCTCCCCCCGTGCTGCTGTGCTGCCGTGTGCTCGCTCGCGGACTCGGCTTTTTCTGGATCGGAATTCCAAGCAGCGTTTCGTTTCATCTCTGACGAAAGATGTTGCTAATCGCGACAGAAGTTTGCAGGTTAAGCGGTGTAGGGCAAACAATCTCGTACGGTAAAGGGTGGCAAATCAATCTTGACTTAACCTACTTAAGTCATTGTTGGGGTTGAGAGTAAACGAGCAGAACGTTGGGACTACTAGACATAAACGACGAAAAAGTTGGTAATGAAAGCAATCGGAACGTCATCGGTTACCCGAAAACGAAAATACGAGTAGTACTAATTTATAAGAATATATTAATTTTTTTTTTACTCAGACATCTTACAGGACAGTTGTTATTTGAACGCACACTCAACACACTCTACTCACACTATACTTATAAAACTTACACCTCTACGCATGCGCTAAAACTACAACTATACGCACACAAGCGCGTCTTTAATATCGCAGAAAACTCTGTCGACAACGAGAAGCGTTATATTTTCTTTTAGCTTCACGCGCTATCTAGAATCTGCGAAATTTATTCTGAGGTAAACTCGGTGAGCGCCTGTGTCGAGCGGGCTCTCTGCCATCTAACTAGACTTGCCAACTGTGCTACGCTCAGTTCTCAAGAATATATTAATATTAGTCGAGCACTAGTTATACAACATCAAAAAAATAATGAAATCTATCATCATGCATTCAAGCTACTCCATTTAACACAACTTCATATCGGTCCCAAGGGTAAAGATCCATATTGACGGCAAGGACGGTAGTGGCTTAGTTGCAAGCTCTGTATCAACCGCAAAATGGTGACAACATAGGTTGCTGAACGGCAGAGCTCTATATCGATTGCAAGGCGGCTGAGCTCCATATAAGCCACAAAATGGTACTGACAGGGTTGTCGAGCGACGGAGCTCCATATCGATTGCAAGGTGACTGAGCTGCATATCAGCTAAAAGATGGTGGCGACGTGAATTGCTGGGGGGTGAAGCTCCATAACGGTTGCAAGGCGGCTAAGCTCCATATCAGCCGTAAGATGGTGGTGACATAGACTGCCGGACAGCGGAGCTCCATAGTAGTTGCAAGACGCCTGAGCTCTATATCGGCTACAAGATGGTCGCAACATAGATTGCTAGGTGGTGGATTGCAAAGTGGCTAAGCTTCATATCGGCTGCAAGATGGTGATGATATGGGTTGCCGGACGGCGAAGGTTCATACTGGCTGCGTTTATATTCTAATGGAATTGATGAGGTGGTGGCTAGTGTTGATCAAATTCACCACGCTCAATAGATTTTTGTGGCAGCACTTCAACATGTGAGCTGTTAATTTATTCGACAGATATTTGAGATTATGTTTGCGGTGATGGTTACTATGAAGATGAAGGGAGAATTCATTAGCTATTGAAAACATGCAATCTTTAGTACTGTTTTTTATGTATTATTTTATTTTTGTTTTTGTTTTTGTTTTTTAATAAACTAGGCTGCGTGTGTGTCAGCTGCATGCGAACATAGAGGTTGGAATCTATTTTCATTCCTTTATCTAAAAAATTAAACATAACTCTATTGACACACTAAAACATTTTGGGGGGAGGTTATCAGTAGCGGAGAACAGGTGTAGCAACATAGATTGCTAGGTGGTGGATTGCAAAGTGGCTAAGCTTCATATCGGCTGCAAGATAGTGGCGACATGGGTTGCCGGGCGGCGAAGGTTCATACTGGCTGCGTTTATATTCTGATTGAATTGATGAGGTGGTGGCTAGTGTTGATCAAATTCATCACGCTCAATAGATTTTTGTGGCAGCACTTCAACATATGAGCTGTTAATTTATTCGACAGATATTTGAGATTATGTTTGCGATAGTTACTATGAAGATGAAGGGAGAATTCATTAGCTATTGAAAATATGCAATCTTTAGTACTGTTTTTATGTATTATTTTATTTTTATTTTTGTTTTTTAATAAACTAGGCTGCGTGTGTGTCAGCTGCATACGAACATAGAGGTTGGAATCTATTTTCATTCCTTTATCTAAAAAATTAAACATAACTCTATTGACACACTAAAACATTTTGGGGGAGGTTATCAGTAGCGGAGAACAGGTGTGGCGGAGGAGGAGAGGGAGGGTGCAGCTGCGGCCACGAAATCATGATGTCGAGTTGAACGTGTTGGTGCTCGTGCTCGGGCACGAACCGGCGGAGTTGGCCAAGAACTTGCACGTGAAGGAGCAGTGTGTCTCCCAGTAGTCGTAGGCAGTGATCGAGACGCCGATGCAGTGTACTGACCGGTGAAAAAAATCAGAGCGTGATGAGCGTTCTACTCCTCTGTTTATATTTTGTTGTCATCGATTAAACACAATTTTAAACTAACGAGCGATAATAAAATCAAAACGGAGAGAGTACATGAGGGAGTAGTATTTATATTTTGTTGTCATCTATTAAACACAATTTTAAACTAACGAGTGATAATAAAATCAGAACACGAAGAGAGTCCATGAGAGAGCAGTACCTTGCCCCACTGACATATCGAGAGGTCGGTGAAACTCTACGTGGAGGGGAGAAGCCGCAAACACTGTCGACGACGCCGTAGCCAGGTGGGAACCACCGTGCTTTCTCGCCGTCACCTTTCTCACTGCTCGCCGTAAGATTGAAGTTTTTCATCAACTCGTTCCGGTGCGTGGCTGCACCCTGTCGGTCCATTGCTTTGGCCGGCGACAGACAACCCGGGAGCAGCCACAAATGGACACGGGGATTAGTGATTGAGCAAGTGTGATTTAAACGGCCGCGACGTGTGCTGTTGAATTGCCGCCCGCCGCAAACGTGGCATATACTGTCAGACGTCGCTGTGCTCAAAGAAGAAAAAAGTGTCTGCCACCCCAAGAACAAGTCTCTCTCTTTCGTTTACTATTCGGAGCAATCACTGACAAATACTCCTTCCCTCCTATTCTGTTTCTGCAGTTTGTTTTATTCGAAACTTTGTGCAAGTACTATGAAAACAAGGAGTAAGTCATATTTAAATTATTTCAATTAACAAAATAATACCCAACAAACTAAACAATACTTTATAAAATTTATGAATAAGATTGATGAACGTGATTTCTAAAATTTTTTAAAAAACGACGCTTAAAATGAGACCGAGAGAGAGGGTACTCGAGAGTATTATTGCCACAGTGTTCACTTTAATTCCAATCAAAGTGTCATGTCGTTGTGGGATCGGTGATTGACGGTCTTGTGGCTAGAGAACAGATCGGGATGGAGGAGGATGAAATAATTCAATGCTGGTATAGGAGCAGCATACACAATGCATAGATGGAGTTAAAAAGGGCATCGGTATATATGACGGTATATGGTAGTACGAACCTTCGTTTATAAATATTTGACAATTTTGATTTTTATTGTTTATACTTTGATTAACTATAATTTTAAATTATTTAGTTAATTAACTTATAAATATCATCATAAGATTTTTTTATTATATATAATTTGAAAATATATATTTTTTATATCTATATGTCAAAATTTTTTAAAAAAGATGAGCCGTCAAAGAGTTTGTAAAAAAATTAAAATTGACAAGTATTTGAAAACGGAGATTTGTACTAACTAGGAGGAGGAGTGAATCTACAGTGTTGGAGTCCATGGACTTACACACCAGACGGGTAAAAATCTTGCTTGGGACTGGGTGCTATCTTTTATACTCATGCATGTCAGTAATATATAGGGATGTAAATGGGGAGTACCTAATGGGTAAAAACATCTACTTTATATGCTCTACTAGCAACAATAGATGATGAGATATTTTAGTTCATTTGAAGGAGTTTTAGACTGATCCACTGTCATGAAAAAAAAATTGCATCCTTACTAATAGATAAAAACTTATATCTGTCGGATATTATGGGTTTGGGTTTGGAAACCCTTGGCCCATATATAGTACCCGTGCCTGCAAGCGGTGCGGGCTTAGCCGCAACGCCGCTGGGTTTGTCCCGCGCCGCGGCCCATTTAACGACCGCATTTTAGCCCGCATCACTAAAGCGGGTCGAGGCGGCTGTTCCGCGGCGCCGTGACCCTAGCCGCCAGCCGTTGGCATCCAAGCCATGGCGATGGTGAAGCAGGCTGCAGCGTCGTCGCCGACGCCTCGACGTCGAACACCTCCGCCGTCCAACACTCCCGCACAACCGACTGCATCCGCTGTGGGAGACCACCGCGTCGTCGCCGTCCATGGACGACGCTAGGTGCGCAGAGGGAGTTGCCTGTTAGCAGGTCTAGGAAGAGCACACCCAATGAGTACATGTCCGACTTGAAATTAAAGTCAGGGGGCAGGCGTCTACGACATTTGGAGTATGGCACCCGGCGCCGGCTTGGGGTGCGCGGGGGCCGCGGCGAAGAGCTGGTTGAGACCGTAATTGGAGAGTGCTGCGGCGTCGAGGTCTGGCCGGACCAGGAGGTTGGAGAACTTGATGTTGCTATGTGCGAGACTGCGCCCTGTGTGCAGGTGCGACATTGCCGCGAGCTCACGCGAGCCTCGCAGCCATCATCGTGCGGCCGCGGCTACCTGTATGTAGCCAAAATTTCCATGGTTCAGTGTATTAGCATCTTTCTATATCTTCGATGAAAGAGGAAACAACCAGTACTGATCAACGCGCTTCTTGTTACCAAGCGACCGCGCGGGCGCCACAAATGGCCGCAAACAAATGGCGGGTTGCTGGTGGGTTTGCCGCAATAACCCGCATTAGCTTCGCGGGTATTGCGGCGGCGGGGCGGGCAGCCGTAACCCGTCCCGCTTTCATCCATACGTGTGGTTTGTGATGAAATGGTGTGAAATTGTTATTTTTAATATTATTGTTGCTGCATTAAATTGTTACTACTTTGATCGATCATACTGAGAATTCATTTCAAATGTCATGGGATATGGAAAGCCCGTGGGTATTACCCTCATGGGTACATGTATGAGATAGAACATCCACCCGTCAGCAGGTAGTATATAGGATGGGTATTATTTATTTTTTTTGTCGGATGCATGTAGGATGCATGCAGGGGAGACCAAAACCAGCGGGTTTAAGTTTCGATGCTTAAGTATTTTTTTTGGTCTAGGTGAAGTTGGATATTTCCAACTTCAACTGATAAAAGCAGCAAAATAGTTAAGATCGACAACATAAAAATTGATGTTATTAGGCTATTCATAATGAGTGTTGTTTATAAAATATAGAGCCATGTCACTGTTTTTATGACGCATCGAAATTAATTATGAAAGATCGAGTTGGGAGGGGGTTCATCTAGATGAAATTATGCGTACACTGTTTTGAACACAACTTGTGTCTTGCAAGTATTTTTATGAAACAAAAAAAAATTGAAATCATGCATTATATATGTGTGATGTTTCATCCATCAAACAAATCTCTTGTTACTTATATGTGACGGTCTTGAAAGTTGAAAATAGTATACTCCATATAATAAAACTCACCATTGAGACTCGTCTTAAATTCATCATGCAGTTTGGACTGCACATTTTGTGCTTCTTTCTATGTATACACAGCAGGGAGAGTTGTGGTGAACATTGGTCATCTTCACTCATCAGTCATTCGCCGTACTAAAAAAGAATCAAGTTCCTCGAACGTGGTCTACTTTCGGAAACGAGCATCGACTTGCCACCTGCACCGCACCTAAAATCAAAGCGACATTCAAAATGCAACTGGGATTCGCCATCTCACGCGCCACTCGTAGCACGAGCTCTTGTAGCCGTTTAACTTTCGTGTAGCCCGCTGCAGTTTCAAACTGTAGGCTTCCATGGAGCCTGGGGCCTCAACTCGGCCACGTTGCATCTAGATCGCACCGTTGAATGTGCAAGCGCGAGTGCCCTAGTATAAGTACGCCGGAGAAGGAAGACGAGATGCCTGCCCTGCTGGCTGGCAGCTGCGCTCTGGTCTCAGGAAACAGAGGTAGTAGAAGAGGACTGATGGGGAGGAGGGCGTGCTGTGCCAAGGAAGGTGTCAAGAGAGGCGCGTGGACCAGTAAGGAGGACGAGCTCTTGGCCGCCTACGTCAAGGCCCATGGCGAGGGCAGGTGGAGGGACGTGCCCCAGCGAGCCCGCCTGCGGCGGTGCGGCAAGAGCTGCCGGCTGCGGTGGCTCAACTACCTCCGGCCCAACATCAAGCGCGGCAACATCTCCGACGACGAGGAGGATCTCATCATCCGACTGCACAAGCTCCTGGGCAACAGGTAAGTGCGCGCGTGAACAGATGGACGTGATTGAAATTCTCTGAGTGCAGCAAGTCAGCCTCGTGCATCTTTGATCGTTACTCGTGTTCTGATGTTCTTGCGTGCTGGCAGGTGGTCCCTGATCGCGGGCAGGCTGCCGGGCCGAACAGACAATGAAATCAAGAACCACTGGAACAGCAAGCTCAGCCGGAGGGCCGGCGCCGGCGGGGCTGCCGTCAGCACTCCCGACGCCGGCTACCACTCCACCCCAACGGCGTCGGCAAGCTGCGACACCGGCCAGGCCTCTGCTCATAGCGGGGACCGGGACTCTGGCTCCGCCACAGCGGCCATATGGGCGCCCAAGGCCGTGCGGTGCACGGGCGGCAGCCTCTTCTTCCTCCGCGACGTGCCGCCGGAGGCAGAGACGCGAACCGGGGGAGAAGGATCGGACGATTGCAGCTCGTCGGCGGCGTCGATCTTTGCCGGCGCCGAGGAGCCGTGCTCCTCCGGCGGCGGCGGCGGCGGCGGCTGGATGGACGACGTGAGAGCCCTAGCGTCGTTCCTCGAGTCCGACGACGAGTGGGTCAGGTGTCAGATGATGACCGAGTCGCTGTAGTGTCCGCACGCTACGAATTGAGTATTTACAGTATGTCGATAATTGTCTGATGGCGATGCCATTGCCGCATGTTGAAAATGGAATAAAAAGCTGTGAATTATTCAAATGTCATTTTTGGATTTGGACATGTGAATTAAGAAATAATAAAAAACTAGAAAGTGTGATGGAAGTGGGGAAAAAAAGTAAAGCAGGAGGGAGGTAGAGAGACATTGTTGGGAAATGAGAATTATACCCTTTTTTGGATGCATCTTGAATTCTAGAATGAAACTCATTTGAGGATGTGGGAGTAGTAGTAGAACATGTAACATCTGCACGTAGCATCATGTGGAAAATTAGATTAGATTGTCACCTAGAGTATTTCTTAACGAATATCAATATTAGTTGTGTATATTACACGTGCAAAAATTACATTAGAGATTCCTTGTAACTTATCGAAGTACAAACTCTTCCTATTCTGGATTACTCTCTCTATTTTTTAGTTGTTGACGTTGGTTGGAGTATAAATTTATTGTATGTACTAACCAACATCAATATTTAGAAACCAAAGGGAGTTTCGTTCAGGCACATTCACAGAAAACAACTTTCTTTGTTACGTTGATAGGGTGTAACTTCGATGAAAATAGACCAGTGTTTGAAAAAGAGTCATATGTCTACTGAGCAAGCTACCATGAGTCTGGACCGTCTGGTGCCGGGTCAACACCACCATGAACAAGCTATATCTCTGATGCTGTGTAGAAAATCTAAACTGCAACTATTTTAAGATTTTAAAAAAAATTGTTTAAACAAATGGATGATGGCACATTTACAGTCGATGACTATAGTCGTACTGTATTTCATTTTACAATACCAAGATGCTCGCGGAATTCTTTACTGCTTTTGCGTAGAAACTTTTTGGAATAATTTCATCTATACCATCATTTTAACTGCACTTTCTATATATATACCACCACCTCGTGTAAATGATACGTAGGACCAGATTCTATATGTTATTGACTAGTTTGATGGTGTATACTCAAAACGATGGTATAGATGCAAAAAAACAGAAACTTTTTCACCGACTTATCAATAACCTTATTTTCTATGAAGTCGATGTTGCACTACTAGTAGTAGAAAACAATGTAACACAAGACATAACTTCGTCCAACTGCCATTTAAAGTGCGCCAAAAGAAAATTACTATATGATCTTGAGCGATTTCTCTTTTGAGTTGTATTACCCGTTAGTTTCAAGCGGATTCCGCATAAGTCTAGCTCCAAAAATCGACGGATACGAAGTGAAGCGTTGGCTTCTTCGATCGCCTGGACGAATAACTTTGTGCAGGTAGAAGTGATAAAAAAGCTCGGTCCACAAATTTTTTTCGCAAATTAATTTAGTATTTATTAAATTTTAGTTTAAAATAAATAAAAATTTGATTCGATCCGATTCTCACTGTACGGTTTTTTTGTTTTTGACTGTTTTCACCCTTGTATGCAGGTTCTAGAGCTCTCGACACAAGAAGCAGTGCACGGACACCAACAAAAACAACCATGTTATTAGCATGTGCACAAATGTGCCAGTGGGAGCAGCGACGTTGCGACGGAAAACAACAGCCGCTACCGGACGGCCTGGTTCCATCGCCCATTTATATATTCGCACGTTGGGAAGGCACTCGATCGGTCTACAGGTCGAATTGAAGACGGTCGCTGATAATGGGTTTGCGCGGTGGATCCCATCTGATGGCCTGATTGTGGGTAGCTGGCATCTAACAATGTTCCGTTCGTTCCCATTGGACCGGTGTCTGGTCCCTCTGCGATGGCGAGCGAATCCATCGGCGAAGCGAGCTGCTCCAGGCTTAGCGCATTACCACGTCGCTCTGACGACGCCATGGTCACAGGACAGAAGGTCTAGCTCCGCCTGAGACGGTGGCGTGCAAAAGCAAGGGGCTGCATACCTCGCTTCTCCATGCGAGGGGACCGACCCGGAGGCTTTTCGGGGTTTCGGAAGGGTTTGACCGTTTGGGGGCCTCCACCGCCGGGCGCCGGGTTCGGCACTTGCTCGTGCCCGCTCAGGCGCGGCCGGGGATAGTCCGGCGGGATCGACGAAGACGACGAAGTCGTCGCTGGATTGCGGCGACGCCGCCTTGCCGGGGAGTGGGGACGCACGAGTCCATTGCACACGTGCAGGGAGAGCCTCCCGTGCACCCGTTCTCGTTTTTAAAGCAAAAATGAATTGGATGCATCCGTTCTCGTCTTTGGAAAAAAAAAAAAGGAGGAGGCGAGGAGCGAAGCGAAGAGAAAACGAAATTCTTGAGATGTTTTCGGTCCAGCAACGGTGACGCCACCGGAGCACCAGAAAGCAAGCCCAAACCAAATGTAGGAGTGGTGCAGGCCCGGCCGGCAGAATCAGTTCTTGAGATACTCCTACGACTACTGGTCTCCTGCAAACTAGAGCGCCATCCAATAACGAAGTGACATTTCAGCCCTTAGCCATTCCCACCAATCCCGGTAACCTAGGATCTTTCTGCCTCAGTATATAGGGGCATACTCGTCATTAGACCCCCACAAGTCCTCTTCGAATTCACAATTCACACACACCGGTCGCCCAACAAGTCATACTACTGCTGTTTGGTTTGTTCCTAAATATTACCACGCCTAAGGTTAGTCATAAGTCATAGTTGTGACATGATTAACTTGTGACAAAAAAACCATGTTTGGTTGATCACCTAACATTAGCTCAATTGTGGCAAATCAAATTCGACAATCGTATGCATAAAGACCATATGACTTAACCACAGGTGTGGCAAAAAAATTTGGCAATAGTTTGATTGAGATCCAAACTTCGTTATTATAGCCTCAAATTATGACTAAGCAACCTTAACACTATGCATCATCATAAAAAATAGAGAAATTTGATAAATTTAATAATATACATTATACATTATGACCGAGTAACCTTAACACTATGCTTATTTTTAGATTTTGTTGACCACGACTTCGACAAATGAGTTTGATAAATTTAATTAATTTTAATACTATAAATTATATGTTATAAAAGTATTTTTTTGATAAATTAAAAGTACAAAGACTAGATTTTTAAAGTTAATCGAATCTATAGAAATTATTGATCAAAATAGTACTACCTCCGTCCCAATAGAAGTCTATTTCTAGATTTTGTTGACTATGACTTTGACATGTGATTTCGATAAATTTAATTAAATTTAATAATATAAATTATATATGCTATGAAAATATTTCTTTTGATAAATTTAAAAGTACAAATACTAGGTTTTTAAATTTAACCGAATATATAAAAATTATTGGTCAAAGTTGCAGTCAACAAAAGCTAAAAATAAACTTTTATTGAGACGGATAGAGTAGTCAATAAAAACTATAAATAAGTTTTTACCGGGATAGAGAAAGTAGAATTTACGGATCATCTAATTACAATATATTAAGTCGTATAATTCATCATAATTCACCGATCATAACTTGTTGTCCAACAGTTATAAGTAAACATTGAGAAGTAGAGGGGATTGCCCGTTTGAAATTCAAAGGGATTAGAGGAGCAAGCACATCAGACAAGCAAGATACGAAGATTGAGTAGACCGCGTACTTTGATTTGGTGCAATCTTATCTATCTATGGTGACCTGGAAGGAGGTAGATCTGAGAGGGATTAGAGTAATATAAATGGAAAGTCCGCTCGTGGAATAGAAATTTGGGAGAGATCGGGAAAGGGAAAGTCAACCGAGGGATGTGAGGTGTGAGTGGAGAAAGGGACAAGTAATGTCTGCTGGGCAGGGGCATGCTTCCCTTTTGTGCTCGCGTGATTCTTTCAGCTTGGCGCCAGAGAATTCCCAAAATTTGGTTGTTGTTTGCTTCTTAGCCAAAACATTGGATTACCAAATAAATTTTGGTTACGCCAAACCGACGCCGGCAAAATCGCTCGCCCGCGCTGGTGAGCTGTGTTGCCAACGTTGGAACCACTGACGTGGAGTGTTTTAGCTGGTTGCACAGATTTCGAGATTTAGTAAATTGCTAAATTAAAACTGTGTTATCTCTCAAACTATGTATTAGATTATTAATCTGTTTTCACTATTAAACTTATTATAATTTATTTTACAAAATGAGATCCCATTTGATAATATTTTGCATTAAAATTTTTTATGACATGTGAGACCATATGTCAAACTAAATTGATTTGGTAAACATTGGTACGTTACAATCCAAACATCATTTTTTACCAATAAATTGGTACGTCATCCGTTTCACTTTAGTTGACCCTCTGAGGAGGTAAAAATTTTTCAGATTAATTGACGTTTTCACCTATCAAAGCACTGTTTTACTCATTTCTCACTGCACACAGGATCTTCTACATCTATTTCTCACCGCGTGGAGACGCCGGTGAGGTCGAGGCGGAGAAGCCGTTGTGGCTCGGACCAGCGCGGCAATGGGGCTTTGGACGACGGCGCCGAGGGGGCTCGAGGCGTTGCCGACGTCCAACGGGGCTCAGAGATGGAGTGGCCGAGGGAGTTCGAGGCGGCGATGATGGCCGACGGGGCTCGGGACAGGGGCCGAGGGAGCTCGAGGCGGCGCCGACGGCCGACAGGGCCTAGGGCGGAGGAGCTGTCACGGACAAGGCGAAGGAGGGCGTCGCGCTGGG
>BCLH01000499.1:122969-146377 GCA_001602315.1 Zoysia pacifica | reverse complement strand
TCTCTCTCTCTCTCCCCGGCATGGCTGGCGGCGGCGGGGCCCGGGCGTCCGACAAGGGGCGCGCGCCGACGGCCACGATCCAGTCCACCATCCAGTCAATCAAGGAGGTCGTCGGCGGCCACTCCGACGCCGACATCTTCGACGCGCTCCGCGAGTCCAACATGGACCCCAACGAGACGGCGCAGAAGCTGCTCAACCAGGGTCCGTCCTATCCCTCCCCTCCCTCCCGCCCCTGGTCCCCCTTCCGATCTAAGTAGGTCGCTTCGATCTCGCGCCGCGGCGGGGTGCTAGTGTTTTGGGCGTGCGCGCCGACCCGCATTGGGGTTGTCGCGGCAGCCGCTTGCGTCGTTTCGTGGTGGTGCGTGGGGTTGCGGTGGACGGCTAGGGTTTTCTAGCTGAGGTGATTTGGGGAGGGTTGCGGCGATGTGGCTGTGATTTGCCCTCGTTTTGATGTGCATACTCTACCATGTGATTTTAATTGTTCAAGCATGCCGATACTCCAATATTCTGTTGTCGGATTGATTTAGTGCTCTCATATGACAAATTATAGCCTTCACTGGTCGTTGTTATTTTGGATTGAGGTGCGTGAGAAGTGATTTTGCCTCTGTTAGTAATCCTTCTTGATTTTGCACTCGCAGATCCATTCCACGAAGTGAAGAGAAAAAGGGACAAGAGGAAAGAGGTATGCATTTGCAGGACCAATATGATACTGCATAGTTTGCCTTTTGTGTTACTCTCTGTACTAGTACCTTTTTTTGTTAACCCGTAATGTAAGACATGCCATGATGTACACGGTGTTTTCTTGTAATGTTATGCCTTGCCATTATTTTTGGTGGTCAAATTGTCAAACAAGTTCAAAAGTAAGAAGGCGCACTGGTTTGCTACTATGACCTTTTTACATTGTATAATATTCAAGCCTATAGAGCCAAGAAAGAAAAACAAATATAGGTGCACTCATACAAAAAAAAGTATATTGCTTCATCACAATGCATGGTACTAACAACTATCCTTGCTCTAATCGTTTCCTTGGCCTTGTAGCTTACACCTTATAGGTAAATTGGTAATGCACAGTACATCAGATTATTAGTATTTCATTGGCATCGGTGGACCTGCTATAAAGTGAGCGATGGCATAAGCCCACGCTCAGTTTTCTGATTTGCAGTGTAGTTTAAACAGTTAAGTTGAAATTTTAGTGGCCTGTAGGATCTCACTCAGGTTTCAGGCTGTGTTTGCCCCTGTAATCATTAGGTCAATATGTTCTACCTTCATGTTTGCTTATCTGTTTCTACCCAAGACACAAATCTCTGAGACGTTTCTCACCCAATTTCCAAAGATATGTTAGGTATTATGTGCATTCTATGCCCATGCCTGAAGAAGCGCAACACACATATATTAGATGCATGGCTGCAGTAACATTTTACCAAACATATTTGGGTTCGTTCGGATCCCATTCTAACAGCTGTTGCTGCGCTGCATCCTATACAAGCTACTGTACAGCACAAGTCTTTAACCGCAGCCACAGCCGCTGTGGCTGCACAGTCTAGCTCATCCGAATGGGCCCTTTATCACTTTTAGTGCCTGTTAATATCGATTTCTGCAACACATATGACAATCTAAACTTTATTATTTCATATGAATACTGTACTTTGCACTGACGTGCATTTTTAATCAACATATCTATCTTCCATCTGTGAATATGCTAATCTATCTGTTATTTCTTAATGTGAGTTTTGAGTCTCCTGTTTAAATGGTTGCATGAGTTTTTCGTACCTATAATCCTGATTTTTTTTATTAGAATGCTGGCCAGAAGACCCTTGCTGGTACTACCGTGCAAGTTGAGCAGAACTCCTCACACTGGATGAAGCCACATGCACAAAGAATTGAACATGATCAAAGAAAAACTACCAATCAGAGCCAGGCGTCAGGTAACATCGCTAAAGGCAATTGTTTATAGCTCTCATTTTTTTTGTAACCTAGAGCCCATGTTTCTTTTGCAATCAAGGAAGCTTCAGACTATGGAAGAATATTTTCCGTGCTACCTTGCAACTTCATTTGCTGCTATTTTTCTTGTCTTCTCTTCACATTGCCGTTCGTAAGCCAGTAACTTTTATTACACTTGTAGTTTGTGGAATGTTGGGTATCGGCACTTCTTGGAATTGGTATTTAGCCTACGCAAGATAAAGCTGTAAAATATGTTCAACAAAATATATTAAAGTTCACTCAATCTTGAAAATTAGTTCAATTTTATTTTAACCACTAAAGCATGTATCCTTTCACTCACGATAATTTTAATTGCTTGGATAGTATTTGCTTTCCTTGATTTGGATATAGTAGTTTTTTCCTCAGTAAAGTTTTTTTTGGTTCTTTAGGTATAATTGGCTTGGCTTCTATGAAATATTATATTTTTTTCATCTTTTCTGTTGCATGTCTGAATTTTTGTTTGAAGTGACATGCATTTGTGTTACTGTGAATTTTCTAGTTATTAGTTGTTTCACACATAACTGTAACAAATGTTTGTTGCAGGCTCTAGCCGGGAATTCCGGGTTGTGAGGGACAACAGATTTCAACATGGTGTGATGCAGAACAAACCAGATGTGGTTCACCGAGGTCCACGAAACATACAAATGACTGATATTAGGTATTATCTGTTTGACTTTTCAAGCAGTTCTGTGTTGTTTCAATATATTTTATGGCTCAGGAGCAAACTGCGTATTGATTGTCATAAATATAAAAAATTACTTTCACATTTTCCATTTTCTTATATAGGGTTATCTCATTGTTTGCGCTTGAAGAAAATCTTGTTATTGCAACACCTATTCTCTCTAATCTTACTCTCGTGACATAAAAAATTATTTTTTAAATTAGCCTTCATGTTTTCTGTGCATGAGCCTATATAGTCTTTTTTGAATTGAGTGGTCACATCTCTTCAGGTGAATACACCTGCTGTTAGGCAAACATATGTTCTTCTATAGTTTGTTAATGTGTAACTGATAAATCCAAGTTCATGGTATTTTTTGATACACATGAATTTATCGATTTGTATCTCAAATGGAAGCTACTAGAAACATTTGAATTTTTAGTGTAGAAACATTAAATGCTCAGTAAGAACTATATTTCAGAACTTAGGATGGCCGAAATTCTAAGGAAACTGCTCGCAATAATTCTTGTACTTCTGCCTGCCCATACTTAACTGGCATTTTTTTATTGTTTTTTTGTGTGTACAGTGAAAGTAATGTTACTTCTGGCCGAAACCGCTCATCAGTCACAACCTCAGAAGGCCAGGTCACACATCAAATTGCAAAACAGGACTCCAACTCTGACACTCAGGGTACTACGCAGAAACATGCAAATCCATATTTGAAGAACTCTCCAAACGAGCAGCAGATTCCAGCCTCTGACCCAGCTTGTGGGCTGTTAAATGTTAGAGACGGTGCTGGAACTGTTGGACCTCAGCGCCAAGTTGGTGTAATGAATTCCACTAGGCAATTTGCTGGTCGTCGTTCAGGTTCTCACGTACAGAGAGCTGGAACATCTGGTCGCCAGACAGCTTTTATGCCTAGAAACACCCAACCAAACCAGAGACCGGATACAGGCTTCCGTGGCAGATCTGTTGGTAGACCCTTTACCCAAAATGTCAACAGGTATTTCCAGGGTCCTAGTAGCAATCAAAAAGGTAAGATTCTCCAGTGAATTTTAAGTGTTACTGGTCATTAGCAATAATTCTGTGTCCTTTAAAGTTTTATCTCGGGGAAGTCTGCATAAAATACATTGAAATCATGTAACAGTAGCATCAACAAATTTTCTTAGATGATAGTGTTGTCTTGTGGTGCCTGCTTGTCTTGCTTATGAAGTTTTTTTGTACTAATGTGATGTCAGATGTTAGGTGAAGAATATAATTATAATTATAATTATGTTTTTACAGCTACACAACCAGCGAAAGAGTGGAAACCAAAATCAACAAAGAAGCTATCCACAACTGCTGCTAATAACAGTGTAGCTGATGCTGTACCGCCTTCAGCTAGCAGCACTGGAAATGCGAATGCAGCAGATGTGAACAGCTTGTCTGATAAAATTTCGCAAGCTAACTTGCATGAGATGGAGCATGTTATTATCCCTGAACATCTTCGTGTGCCAGAATATGAGCAGACAAAATTAAGGTTTGGAAGTTTCACCTCTGGTTATGATGGAGAGCAAGTACCAGCCTCAACCTCTGCAGACTCTGAACAACCAGAACAGTTAGGTGAACCTTTTCCATTTCTTTGAGTCAGCTGCTACCATGAATTTCAACAGCATTCTCGCTGAAGAGGGTATTGATAACAAAATATCATTGTTGCAAGGACATCTACTGTTATTAACTAGGACACCTACTGTTATTAACTTCAATTTATGTCATCGGTTAATATATCACGGTTTTAACTTTAAGCGGTGATACCTTCAGAATTGTCTTCAAGGAAGTCTTTTCCATATAAATCCATTGAATTAGTTTAATAGGCCTAGTTTTTTTGAAATCTTCTGAACGTGGCTACATGTTCCATAACATTTCACAGATTCTAATATCATTTAAATGCTATTGACACTGCTATTTGTTACTTGTAGATAGTGGGAGTATACTACTCTGATAGTTTGCTTGTTATGTGTAGTGTTCAAGATCCGGTTCAACAAATTCATGAAGAGGATACTTTGGGTGCTGTAGATGATGAGGTTGATGAACAAGCAAGATCTCCACAGCATCTGTCGACATCAACAGCTGAAATTTTTTCTCCACCATCTGAGGATAGTGACAGAATGACTAGTCAACTGGAGAATGATGATGGCTTGGGCTTAGTTCAGAGCGATACTCCAGTTGGAGCAGCGGGTGGTGGGATTGCCCAAACTACGTCATCTTTGGCTACTTTTTCTGTAAGTTTAATGATTTCGTAGCCTTTTTGTAGCACTTATCTTCTAGATCACAGTTCATTTTTCAGATGATCTTTTGATATCCTGAATGATGACTAGAACTTCATTTTATTTTGTTTTCCAGGCATATGGTCATGAAGACCCTAATATGCATCCAAATAATGAGGTGAATTTGTATGGACTGATGGAGACTAATGTACATCCGCAAGTATTGGCTTCCTCTTCTCAGGTATGCTATTGATTCAGGTTCTTAGTATTCTTTTTTTTACTGTCATACGCTCTTCCTCCTTCAAAAATGTTTGACTAGGCATCAATCCTGTCTTCAAAAGGCAACTTTAATAATATCAGAATATTGTGAAGTATTGTGTGAAATTTTGATTCACCTGCTCAATAGTTCAAAAGATTCTGGGTACTATAAATATTAAAGTCATACTGTACATATCCTAAATTGACAGTTACATTTGACATGGTAGTAGTTTGGAATTAATATTTTATGTTGTCAGTTACAAGATCTATTTCTCTCTGTGACCAGGCGTACCCAACTGAAAATCCAGAAGTTGATAATACTGTGCAAGTGTTCAGGATGCCAGAATCAAATATTCACTCTCAAGTACTCCCTTCTACATCTGAGGTATCACTGTTAATCATCTTGTTAAATTGACTAATTAACTATCCATCATATCCCAGGCTTTTATTATTTTGTTGTTGTGCTATTATTAACTGCAATCATTTCAACACATTCTATAATGCCCATTTGTGGTCCTCACCATTAGTTTTGGGTGCTGCAAATGATTCGTATTATATTTTACTCCAGTTCATTTCCACATTAACAAACTATGATTTTATTCTCATTTAATGTATCCTTTGAGTAATTTTTTAGAGATCATGACTGACTAAATGGTGTATAACCGTGCTCAACATGGCCCTCAGCTGGGTAGTTGAAAACTACAGCCTAACTGTGTAAAATTTAGCTTATTCTTATGACTAAGTAGGAGTTCAGAAGCCAGTCATGTTTTCAGTATTCTCTACAGGCTTAAAATTGTTAGGTTTGGACTCTTGCCACGTCTTAACCTAGCCACACATCCAAAAAGTGTATTATTTTCCATTCATCACTGTTCTGAATTACAAGTAGTTATGTTTTCCTACAACATTTTCGTTCCTTCATATCTCATAATTAAATTGTGTATTGTGCAGGCCCTAAATGCACAAATTGTGAGCAGTGGCCCTACTGCAATCTCTTTGCAGCACCAACATATGTCTCAGCAGCAAGCAGCAGCACAGATGTACCCTCCAATGCATGTGCAGCATTATCCAAATTTCATGCCTTATCGACAGCTCTATTCTCCAGTTTATGTCCCACCTATGCCTTATTCACCCAATGTTCCTTATCCGGCAAATGGAAGCAATTATATTCAAATGCCGGGTGGAGGTTCACATTTAACTGCAGGAGGCATGAAATATGGAGTTTCACAGTATAAACCAGTTCCATCAGGTAATCCTTCGGGTTATGGGAGTTACACCCATCCAGCTGGTTATACAATTAGTTCACCTGGTGTTATTGGAGCAGCAGTTGGTGTTGATGATGTCAATAGGATTAAGTACAAGGACAACAACATTTATGCCTCGACCCCTCAGGTTTGATTTACATTTCATGGATGCTAGACTGGATGTTTGTCTATTGTCATTATTATCAATTTACTCTGTTGTTATGTAGTATACTTGCATTAGCAGTGCTGCAGCCCTTTGTTTTCACATATTTTGGTGTACATGCTCAGGACTTGCCCATCTTTTACACAATTAAGTAAACTAGATGGGTGAAGAATAATGACATCTTTAAAATGAATTTGATAATGGCATTGGCTTTAGGCAAATATGAATCTGATAGGAATGATTGCTTTTGATGTATTTAGGTGGCTTATTTACAATATTGCTTCTCATATCTCAGTGTTCTTTTCATCACTTTTGTGATTGTCTTTTTAACAGGTAGAGGCATCTGACATCTGGATTCAGACACCTAGAGAGATTCCGACAATGCAGTGCCCTCCATACTACAACTTATCAGGTCAAACAACACCTGGTGCTTTTGTGCCTAATCCTGTGAATGCATCTTTCAATGCTACGGCCCAATCTTCTCATGCACAATTCCCAGGCATGTACCATCAACAACAGCCTCCCTCTATTGTAAGTCCGCACCCCATGGTGCATCAGCAGGTGCCATCGGCGATTGGTCCCAATGTTGGTGTCGGCGTGGCGGCGGCAGCTCCACAAGTTGGGGCTTATCAGCAACAACAGCTTGGTCATATGAATTGGAGACCTGGCTTTTAAAGAAGGTTTTTTAATTATCTGTAATTAGGGGGGGGGGGGGTAACAAGAGCCTTTATGTAACAACAGTAGGCACCTTTTAACAGGAAGCACTTTTGCTTTTATTGCAGATCTTTCTGATCTATTTTAAGCTATAACAATATTTTGTTAGCTTTTTCTTCCCCCAGGTGAATTTCAGTATCCATCTGAACTGGTATGATGTAGATTGAGTTAAACATTGGCCAAGTTCTCGCACGAGCACAGGTTTTGTGCATTCAGTTTGTTCTTTCTTTTCCTAATTTATTTTACATATTGATTATGGAAAGAATTGTGGCGTGTTTTACAATTGAATGTACTGCTTCCTTGATTAGGTTCCTTTACTGTAACGGGGTTGTATTTATGATCAGGCTCAAAGATCATTTATTGACAAAACTCAGGTCATATGAAAAATCAGGAGATGAATGTTGCTAGCAATTACTATTTCAATGCATGTTAAATTTTCCATATTATTACTTATTAGGTTGCTACCAGTGGCCCGGCTTACACCCACTGGATTTTATACTGCATGGAAGAGCTGTAATCAGTATACAACAGAACGATGGCTCTTTATTTTTGTTCTGGCAGCTGATTGCCGATCAAACTATTGTATAACCTAGCGCCCCGTAACATTGGAGATTAAGATTGGCATGCTGAATTGGATATTGATTTTAAATATGATGATGCAATACAAATGTTGTCGTTCCTGTACCTTCAATTTTCCGTTACTTTTGATTTTGAAGTGAATTGTGTTTCAACTTTGGTGGTGGTGGTTAGATTCATGTTAGACGTTTTTCAATACATTTATTGTTCAGTGTTCATGAAATGAGTTCAACTTGTGTCTTTTTAAGTAGTTGCCTTGTCATTGATCCAGGTTTCTCTGGCTCCTTGGAACACCTACATGTATTTATTATATGCAAATCTGCTGTATAGTTCAGTTTTATTATGTAATTGCCAGAATTTAATCGTGTTTGCATTAATCCATTCGAGTAGTGGGGATGATTATTTATGTAACAATCTGCTGTCCACTTAAGTGGTATTTAAACTAGCCAATCCTGAAAATGTTACTTTTTACATGTTTCTGCGCAGATGTGTAACGTGCTCTATTGTCTCAGAAAAATATTGTGCACACGTATTACGCGGTGAAGTGCTCTATTGTGCGATCAATCAGTTCGTCCCGGTTGCAGATTTTTGACAGTTCTGGTCGCTGGCAAATCAACATAACATTTATTAGCCTAAAAGCTCTCACTTGTGTGTCAAACAAATGTAACGAGACAAATAACGTCTGGGTAACATTTCGTAGTGTTTCAATAGCATCTTCAAGTTAAGGTAAATTGAACATAATTCGGTGATGTTCCGTGGGATGGAATCTACACGTTTCTTTTGTGAAATATATACTCTACTTGGTAAATCTTGATCAGTTTGCGTTTCTTTTGTATTTGAAAACTTTTTTTTTGTTATGTTAGCTTTCATGGTTTTTTACTTATAATAGTTTTTCTTTGAGATAGAAAAAGGTGAAAATTAATAATTCAACGTGTTATCGTTGCCAGTTGATTACGATACCTGTGTCATACTTTCTCTTTTTTTTAATTGTCGTCATTGTTAATTTTTAACATTATTGTGATTATACATCTTATTTAAAAAATTAGTTTAAATATGTAAAATTATAAGTTATGTTTTAAATTTCTTAAATGATAAAGTAAATACTAATAAATTATATTATATTTTTAAAATAAAAAATAATCAAATATCACATTAAAAATCAATGATAGATAAATGTTTAAGAGCCGATGAGCGCGCACTCGCTCGGGTTAGGGCTCCTTTGCAACGTAGAATTTTTCTAGTAATTATGCAGAAATTAGTTTAATTTCACAGAAAAAACATAAAAATAAATTTTTTTTTAATTCAAAGTAGGTCTTAGATTCTCTAGAGTCGCACTTGGGTGTCTCACTTTGAGATTTATTTCCATTTAAATTTTAGGTGTTGTCTTTTAGTGTATGAAGCCATTATAAGAGGGTGACATTTTCAATTCAGATGGTTCTGATGATATCTATATAAAAACGTCCTCCTCTTAAATATTAGATGTAGTTGTAAAGTTAAATTTATATGCACAGTGTGTGTTATAGTGCAAGTGCGTGAGTACCTACAAGAACAATAGATAATTCAGTTTTATTTGGTAGCAAAAGTTTTTTTTTTTAAAAAAGCTACTTATATATCATCAAATTGGCGAATTCCATAGCGTTAAATTTGCAAATCACTTTCCAATCTGCAACGAACGCCCTAAACTCCGTCCTAGCGGCGGCGGCGACGGGCCGGCATGGGCACGCGTGAGGTGTACGAGGAGAAACTCCGCAGCGGCGCGCACCTCCACCACGACCCACCATCAACCCTGGGCTCGGTTCACCCCGGTGCCCGCGATGCCTCTCCCTCCTCAATACCAACGCCGTTCGTCTCTTGCCCCATCCACTTCTTGAAAGTGGTGATCTTTTTCCGATTGCCCTGATTCTGACCGGCTCTTGTTCTTGCCTCCTTGTTGGGCCGTGCAGGTTGAAGGGGACTGGGCAATTACTTCCGTCCTGCACGACGCCACCGCCGTGGTAAATTATCTTTCTACTCGCCGATTTGTTGCAAACTAGCTTGTAATTGATTTTGATTCTTTTTTCTGTTAATTTAGGCGGGTTCAGGCGCCGGCGCTTTGCTCAGTGCCGTGCACGGGTTTAATACAGGAACCACCTTCCATACCTCTTTGTACTCTTTCTTGGGGTTTGATCAGTAGCCAGGCGAGTTCAAAAATTGAGATTATTTTCTGTTTTCTGTAACAGGGATCCCTTTTGTTCAGAAACACGTGAAGGGGCCTAAGTGGCTGCAACTGCTTGTTGGCGTAAGTCTTGGATGTTTTTTTTTTGGGGTGTCATGATGCTTATGTTGATGTTGCCTGTTTTATTGCTGCCTTTGATATCTTTCTTCTATTTGGCGTAAAGACTGGTCTAGTAGTTTAGTTCGTTATGTTACATGTTCTGAAATGTAAATTCAGCACCTGGATTTGAAGTTATATTGCTTGGAGATGTAGCTCAGAAAGTTATCCACAACTTATTTACATTTGCTAAACTAATATAATTCTGAAACTCGGCTTGCTTAATAAATACCTACTGGAGCTTAATCTGCTTTAAGAAGGAAAAGTTACCGAAGAAATATCTGCAATACGTCCTAGCTATTGGGAACGTTAATTTTGTACTTGATCCAGAGTTCCACACTGACTAAACTTAACTGATAGTTGCAAATACCTACTATAGATCATCCAGCATAGCTGAATCTGAACTGGGCTATATTGTGGGTTGCTGCATTTGACAATACAAAGTTGGGTATTGTAGGATTCTTGAAATGAACATTCATTAATGCAAAGAAATAGTTGAAGTCTGCTCGTTGATTGGTTGTATAGGTTTGTCCAATATAAACACTGAGTTTAGGAGCATTAACATTGCACTGCTACAATTTAAGCCTTAGTGAAGTAATCCTTCACATATATAATTTTGTTTTGAGCCATTCCTATTGTAGCATGTGCAAATGCTTGTTTTGGGGCTGTTGCTCATTGGCAACTGCATATATTCTGTGGAGGTATTGTTCCGTTGAAAAATTGCTATTTTGTGTAGGTGCCACCGCTGCTGATGTTCTCAGGTCCCAGTGCTGTATTTGGCGGTAAGTTCGCAATAGATGTGTTCCTAAACAATGCTACTTGACAATTTTTTTCTGGCTATATCTGATTATTAACTAAGAATTGCCTCGTTTATGGAGACTAGAGAGATATTCATATGTATTATTGAAAAACATGAAATAAAACACTTTCATTAGGTACTTATGTGGTTGGAGTACCCGGGTTACGTAACTAGAGATTGCATATGCAGTGGAACGGACATGCCATCAGGTTCAGATTAGACGCGGTTATTTTGTTCCTGTTGAAACAGGGCAAGAAACTATCTGTGGTCCATTCCCTATGCCCTATTAAATAAAAACTTCCTTTCCTTTCCAATAAAATGTGAGCCTTTTAGAGCTATTTCACAATAACTTAAATTTGAGAGATTCTGACATTTGACATGGCAAATCCGGGCTCTCTCAAATGCTCTCTTCCCTTTTTTTTTCTTCTTCCTAACTGATATTATCCGATTGATGCAGTTTCACTGACTGGTTCTGCCCCGGAAACTTGAAATGTATGTACACCTAACGATTTTTTATTGCTTGCTGTAGCCTATGCCCTTCCAAGGTTTGCTCAGCTCACTGTAACGTCCTACTACGCGGCATCGGGTGCCTCCCACTATGCAGTTTCACAGATCACCCGCCAAATCGAAAGCGCCCATTTCTCGGATACCGATGAGAAATCTGGCTGAGTTGCTCTGTAGGAGCCATGTAAATGTGACGTATCACGTATGTACTCATGTTGCCTTTAACTATGTTGAAGTGCCGTGTTGACACAAACTCATGGTGTCAGAAGTGGGGTTATATTGTAAGGATTATTTCATTGCTTAGTTATACTTAACTTTATAGTAAATTGTTGTCCGGTCGAGAACGCAGGAACATGTTTGTCTTTTCAAAGAAAGCAGCAGGGGATCACTCCTGGGCATGTCCTCGCCTTTATGCCAACAAGTCAACAACCCTGATTTCGTTGGTACTCTGTCTTTTCGTATCAGGATTTTTACCAATAACTTGCGCTAATGAGCATGGACGATGGAGTAGTAACTACGCCATTCGTTTTGATTTATTGGTTGTTTTGAATCTGAGCATGAGAATTAAAAAGAGATGACAAAGATGTGATGCATTTAAAATAAGCAAAAAAATAAAGATGTACTGTGTGAATAGGGAAATATGTATTATAGCAAGGATGAAAAGTACTGTAAATTAGAAAAATGATAAGTAATATGAGATGAATCGGCTGAAATTATTATTTTTTAATCAGCTCTGATCAGACCCATTGATCGTTTCACTACAACGACGGCCCAATATAAAGGTGGGCCAAATTCGCTCGAATGTGGCCCCATTCTTCATCAACAGGGGATTTCAAACAAGCCCCAACTCGACCTACAGGTGGGACCACCCGTCAGTAACCGTCGCCCACGCCGGCCGCCCACCTGCCCCGCGCTCGCCGCCCCCCGCCGGCTCCGCGCACGCACCACGGCAAACGCGGGGGAGCTTTCTTTCTCGCCAAAAGAGGACGGATAGGGTTTCCTTCTAGAAACGAGGGCGCTTTTCACCCGCTCCCTCCCTCCTCCCCGCATCGCTTCAAAGCCAAGCGAAAGGTTCCAACCCAACCGACACCAGCCGCACGCGGCGCTCGCGCGCGCCTCGCCCTGCGCTTCCAAATGCGGCGCGCTCCCGCGCCCACGGCGACCTCCGCGCGCGCCCGCCGCTGAGGCGGTCCTCCCGTCCTGCCGCCCGACAACCGCGACGTCATCCGTACGCGGCGTCATGGCGTCGCGGCGTCATCCGTACGCGTCCCCCGTCCCGCCCGACGCGGCCACCAGGGAGAACGTCACCGTCACGGTCCGCTTCCGGCCTCTCAGGTGAATTGGGTCCCGCCGCACCTTTGGGATTTGAGCAATGTGGGTTGATTCTGGTGGTGATTGTGGCTGTTTTTTTTATGTATGTGCATGTATGGTTGAAGCCAGCGGGAGATTCGGCTGGGGGAGAAGATTGCGTGGTACGCGGATGGAGACACCACCGTGCGGAGCCAGCAGAATCACAACATTGCATACGCCTACGGTATGTGGATCATTCACCACCCTCACCCGGGAAGGTTTTTTGTTGTTAGGATTCACTGAACTATGGAGAAGTTGTTTTCGATGCGGTAATTCGTATAACTTAGAAGTTTTGCATGCAGTAATTCATATAACTTCTAATCAACTCGGTAATTAGTTGTGGTTTTCAACGGGATACTTGAGCAGTGTATTTATCAGCATCACTAAAATTTAGTCCTAATACATCAGACCAACGATGCTTGATATCAACTTGCAGTGGCAAAAGAATCAAGGATGTCGCTACATTGCTTGCCACTTTTTCTGTTGAATTTCTGATCAGAGGCTGATATGGGACTTGTATCCAGATCATGTCTTTGGACCAACCACAACAACACGCCATGTATATGATGCTGCGGCTCAGCATGTTGTTAGCGGAGCCATGGAAGGAATAAATGGTAATCAAAGTTTCCTTCTCTTGTTCACGTAGCTTTTTCTTTCACCTCTTGAACTAAATGTCTCCTACATTTCAAGAATCATTGATGTTTTATGGGGAACTTATGCAGAAATGGCTGTTTCGGGTTTCCATATTTGTTTTAATGTTTTCTATATCTTATGAACACTGAGTTGGTTTGAAGAACTTGCTGATTCACACAAAGTTTGATTGATTAAAAAATTGGTTTTGGTTGTGAATTTTGATTCATTACATGTTTGTTCATCTATTCTTCAAAATTTTTTTGGTCACAACATCTGCTTATTTTCACTGCCACAGGTACAATATTTGCATACGGAGTTACAAGCAGCGGGAAGACACATACAATGCATGTGGGGAACTTATAACAATATACTTATATTGGATGGTTATACATCTGTAGAATTTGATTATGATATTGGCACTTTGATGGACTTTTTCTTGGAAATACACCTTGTTGATTTTTTTTTTTATCTACGAAGTACAGTACAGCAAGCCCTTACAGTGGCTCGTATACAAGTTTTTTTTTCCATCTTTTGTTTCATATGGAGCATCACTATTCTAGATTATTTGGTCTGGTAATCTGGTAATTGGTTGAGCTACATTTAACCTTTCCTGAAACAGGACAGTTCCATCTTTTCCTTGAATCATGACACTTTTACTGATATCGTTTCTTATCTAATTTTGAAATGAATTGTAGTGTGTACGCATCCCAATACAGTTCTTACTTAATATATGCGCATTTTATGATCAGGGAGATCAATTATCCCCAGGTATCATACCTCTGGCTGTGAAAGATGCATTTAATATAATACAAGAGGTATTGTTTTGCATTCAGATCTTCAGTCAAGTATTGATTTGACATGATCGGTGGACTATTCACTTGCATATTTACCCACACTTTTTTGCAGACTCCAAATCGGGAGTTTCTTCTCCATGTATCATACATGGAAATTTATAATGAGGTTTGCATTCCCATTTGCGCTTACCTTTGACTATGATCATCTATAAAAACATGATTATGGGCACATTTTCTTTATCACAATTTCTCCCATGAAATGAATAAATTACATAGAAAGGAAAAACCGAAAAACCTTCTACAATGTAAATGATTAATTGTTCTTTAGTAGTACTCGTTGACTGTTTAGTAACAAATTGTAGCACCACAACTTGGTCACGGCGAGTACACAACATGGCTGTTTTTATTTACCTTGTTTGTTGATGTTTTGATAAGAATCATGAGATGTTAGGAGCTGTGTGTGTGATATATGCAAGTGAAAAGTATTGGGGAATGCCAGGCCATTTGTCTGAACCTGCTGACTATTATATCTTCTGTTCATCAATTAGTGAACTAGACTGCAAATTGTTTTGATCTGTTCTCTCTCTATATTGATTCAGAAATTCGTTTATTACAGGTTGTCAATGATCTACTAAACCCTTCAGGACAGAACTTACAAATTAGGGAGGATCTTCAGGTGCTAAATATCTCTTGTAATAACTGAATCTTATCCTCATAATAATCTTGTATTTGGTCTTCACAATGTACCATCATGCACTCACACTTGTCGAGTGATAGTTCAAAAATGTTATCGGTAGTACTACCTCCACATTTCTTTTATTGGCGTTAGGACAGCACTAAGTGCCTTGGTAGTGCTTTAGTGTCATGAGGACTATCACCAGTTGTTTCCTGGGCCTGTCTATAAGAAAATATTGTCCACCAAGACCTAAAGGTAGTGCCTTGTATGTTAAGCAGGTTTAATGCTTGCAGTATATTCTTCTATTCCACATCAAGTTAATTCTGACAACCTACTCCCTCCATTTTTGAACTAAATTTGTTGCCCTAACAATACCAATTTGAGAATGGAGGGGTATTTGGTTAATTCATGGAAATTTTTTAAATCTTGAAAATAATAATGGCTGCGGGTAAGTGTGAAAGGAATATCAGATTTGTTTACACAACAACTCATGCATAATCTGCCAATTGCTTAAGATGACCATGACATAATTGTTTTAAATGATACAACTAATATTTGCTACTCATTATCCTAGGGAACATTTGTAGTGGGCATAAAAGAAGAGGTAGTTCTATCTCCTGCACATGCTCTGACCCTTATTTCAGTTGGAGAAGGTAATGTTTATTCTTAATATCCTGGCTATGAGAATTTGAACTCTAAGGATTTGTTGTTGTTTTTCCACAATTTAATCTGGTTACTTCTTGGTCTGAGCCATAAAAGATGTCTTTGATTGCCATCTGCACCCTTCACTAATAATCTTATGGGCATACACTGCGAAAACATTATATAGCCAGCTATCAGGCAACAACATTCATATTTAATAACTGATAACACAAAAATCACTGAGGATCAAGTTTCATCATTCCAGTCAATAATTGATCGTTTGTAAACTGTAATGTAGCTGTGTGTAACTCTTGCTTTTATAATTAGAATAGAAGTCATCTTTGCTCTCTTCTTGTATCACACGAGTTAGATTACATGAATTGCAAGGTATGCATTGAAGAGATGTTCCAGATTGATTTGCATTTCTCCAAACTCCCCCTGATGTGTATCACTTACTTTTGCTAGTGTATATGATACTTCAGACTTTGTTGTTTTCCACATTTTTGTTTTCAATGTTAATAGCACTTGATCAATGTTCTTAGAGTTCCTTGTGTTTGTTCCACTTTCAGAGCATAGACATGTTGGATCGACTAACTTCAATCTGTTAAGCAGCAGAAGCCATACAATTTTCACACTGGTAATGAGGAATGAAGGTTTTCTTATTCATAGAGCCAGCAAATGTGGTTTTATATCCTTTCTACTTTAATATATGCACACTTTTTTTTGTGCATAATGATCTATACTAAGAATTAATGTCTCAAATTTAGTGTCTTGTTTGAACTTGTGAGTGCATCTCTAACACTCTTCAGTTTAACGCTTCATGCAGACAATAGAGAGCAGCCCCTGCCCGGAGTCCAGTGAAGGGGACACAATTACCTTCTCACAGCTGGTGGGGTGGCCTTTATTTTACGAATATGATGTCCACTTACTCCGCATTTGTTTCTTAGTCCATTCCTATCACTTGTTGCAATAATTGATTTTAGACACAGGGACCACTGGTATTTCATTATGTTTAGAATCATTCTGCTGCATCGTATGAATTTTCAAAGGATTTGTGCAGAACCAATACTTTGGTTTCTGAATTTCTCGCCCAATTGCAGAACCTCATTGATCTGGCAGGTTCTGAGAGTTCAAGGGCTGAAACTACAGGAGTACGAAGAAAGGAAGGATCTTATATCAATAAAAGCTTACTGACTCTCGGAACAGTGAGCCTTGTTCTTAAATCAGTATAAGATTACGGGCAGATGTTATATGCATGCCATCATGCTTTTAACATTCTGTAATAACTTTCATTATGTTTTCTCTGCTTCATTGTGTAGACTGCAAACAAAAGGTTAATCTATTCACACTTCTATATTGTATACTTAATCAATAATGAGATCACTGATCTTAAATTGGGTGGATGCGTGTGTCTATCATAAAGCCACAGGTTGATATCCATTTATTCTCTATTGCTTTTCACTGGTCAGAAACAATTATAAGCATGGTAAGAAATATCAAGACTTTGTGAGAAAAAGAAAAGTCCAATGATCATGTCTGTTTTTATATTTTTTTAGAACAGATCCATGTGACATTTATATGCATGGTAAGAAATATCAAGACTCTCTGAGAAAAAGAAAAGTCCAATGATAATGTCTGTTTTTAATTTTTTAGAACAGATCCATGTGACATGGTTCAATGATTTTTTTTTGTTTCAAATGGTATGTTTATGCTTTTATCCAATGTTTTAGGCCAATCTATCAACCAAATTAAAATTTTAACATTTTGTTTTTATTTCATTATAGCATGTCGTTTAGCCATATCTTTTTTATGTATTCATACCATTTTGGGTAAAGAAGTTTGTTTGCATACTTCAGGTGATATCAAAACTGACTGATGGAAAAGCTGCTCATGTGCCCTTTCGAGACTCAAAATTAACACGGTTGCTTCAGTCATCCTTAAGCGGTCAAGGACGTATTTCAGTAAGTTGTTTTTTTTACAAGGATTTCAGTAAGTTATTTCATCAGGTACTGAATAGAATTGGTTATTAGTGCTGCATTTTCATTCTCACTTCTCATGCAGCTAATATGCACCGTCAATCCAGTGTCAAGCAATTCAGAAGAGACTCATAACACATTAAAATTTGCTCACCGTGCGAAACAAATTGAGATCCAAGCAGTGCAAAATAAGGTGTATCTGCATATTTGTTTAGCATATTCTTTCAACTTATTACCCTACAAAATAAATATTACTGTATCCTGTACCTCTGACTCATTTTTTGTGTTTGCAATCACTCTTTGGTGTTTGCAGATTATGGATGAGAAATCATTAATAAAGAAATACCAAAATGAAATTCATCGATTGAAAGAAGAGTTAGACCAACTGAAAAAAGGTATACATACTGGCACTTCAAAAGATGCCACAGAAGACAATGTCATTCTATGGAAACAGAAGGTGATTGGTCTTTAATGCATTGCATTTTTGCATCCTGCTGGCTTCCACTTTATTTAATATTACCATATTTGTTGTCATTTCCTGGGTGCATTATTATAACTTTTGGATACGTCATGTTGACTTCATTGCCTCATTGGTGGATTCTAAATTTTAACCAGCGTTTCTCATCATTTCAAAAGCTAGAAGATGGTAACATAAAACTTCAATCTAGACTGGAACAAGAGGAAGCTGCTAAAGCTGCTTTGCTTGCGAGGATACAACGTTTAACAGAGCTAATCCTGGTTTCCTCGAAAGCAACTCAGATACCTAGATTGTCCCAACGTCCTGGTCCAAGAAGAAGTTATTCTTTTGGTGAAGAGGAGGTCTGATTACTGAAATAACATTACTAGACTTTGTAATTTCTATAAGATTGTAATTATCTTATACTAATAATCTATCATTAATGTCAGTGCATTGCTTTTTCTAAGTTAGCCTTTTATATTGCAGCTGGCATGTCTCCCGCACAGAAGGCAAGATATCATATTGGACAGTGAAAGGAATGATGTATATGTTCCTATGGAAGTGTTTGATGATTTTGGTGAAACACTTAAATCTTTTTCCAAAGGGGAGAAGAAGAATCATGGAAGGCTTCTTAATTGGTTCAAATTTCGGGTATAAAAACCAGATGTTGTGTCCACCGATTATTTGAATATAGCGATGATACTATGCTTTCAACCGATAGCAGTTGTGCCATACTTCCATAGTGATATATGTCACTAGACCTGTCACCAATGAATATGTGATATGAATTAATATGATTTCTGGCGTATGTTATATTTGTGGAACCAATAGAAAGAGCAGGTCACAAGTTATTTTTGATATCTCAAATTCTACATTTTACTGACCATACATTATTTTTTATATCTCAAATTCTACATTTTACTGAGCATACATTATACGCTGAACTGTATACAGAGTCATGCTGGTGGTTCTACTACTGCAACAAACTTGAATGGTGATCAATCTAGCTTTAGGAAAGAAATCACTGCCCCTTCGACACCCTCAGCAAACAGAATTAATTTTCCATTGGAACAGATAATGCCAAATTCTTTGCTTTCTGAGAATGTGTCAGTTGATTTATTGAGTATCGATCATGAAGAGATTCATTTTGACAGCATTAATGGGGAAGAAGCCACTTGGGTATTGAGCAATCTTTTCTTTGTTTACTATACTACATATTATCGAAGTGGAACAAAGCACAATAGGTCACACTAATATTCAGGAAAGTCAACCTTGTAAAAAACTAAATGGGTTAAGTAATGTATTAAATTTTAGATTTTAAATCTAGCTAAGACAATTTTTTTCCAGAAGGTACGGGCAGTGTGTTATGTAATACCTTTATTCCAATTTTAGTATTGAGTCGTTGTCCACAGTGAATGTTCAGTAGAATAACTGTCAAGATGGTAGTAGGCACATAAGTATCTAACGGAATTGGAAATCTTCTGCAAGTGTCATCCATTGACAATCGTATTTGTTCATTCACTGAAAACAATATCATCGTCAATGATTATGCTGAATCTTGGTCAGCTCATGGACCCAAACAGGGTCCATTGGGATGTGCTTGTAAGTAGATAGACTAAACAAACATCAATGACAATATCTAATACTCCTACATATTATGGTGACAGGTCAACGAGAAAACAACAGATCATGTTGATCCACTGAAAGAGCAATTAAAGATCTTATCAGGGGAGGTTGCAGTCCATACAAATGTTCTAAATCGCCTCACGGAGGAAGCTGCAAGAAGCACAAATAAACTTATCGAAGTAATCCTGTTATGTGCATTTTTTTTTTCAGTTTTTGAGGCAATCTTTTCATTATTTTATTACAGGTCTTTGTTGTTTCTTGAAACTGTACTTTTACATATTTGAAGATGGAAATGAAGAAGGCCAGTGATGAGAATAAAGGCAAGAATCAGAAGATAGCATATCTGGAAAGGCATATTAAAGGAAAACTTGATCAGTTAGACTTTCAATTGGAATCATTATTGGCATAAATTGTTTCTCAACTGTTTTATTCTTTGAACTGTACATAAATGTCTAACTGTTGCAATGATTTTGCAGTCTCACTCAGAGCTACTGGAGCAGCTAAATGAGAAATCCTTTGAACTTGAGGTTTAGAATCTCTTCTGAGTATGCATTCTTGTATCTGCTTTAAAACATATTTCTAGGAATTAGCATTCCATTTTTCTTAAATAAAGAAGTTAATGCTATGGATAGTGAGCCGCTCTTGTTCACGATGGACCTGGAGGTGTAGGCAAATGAAAAAGAATAGAGAGTATGAAGAGACAATCCCAAAATGCTTCGACAAGAGCACTATTATAATGGAAGGGTAGCATCTTGAAAACATATTGTGGGTACAAAACTAATGTCCTCAGAATGGCACTGTTATGGCTAAAGTTTCTCCTGGGCCCTAGAGATCCCTGGGACACTGACCTAGGATATCCTACAACAATATTGTTTGTGTTAATGTGTTTTTTTTGTAGTTCTCGTATCTATATATGCATATTTAAAAGTCGTTTCTATGGATTTATTGCAGCTCAAGACAGCAGATAACAGAATAATGCAAGACCAGCTAAAGCAAACGGTAATCATTTGATTATATGTTAAATCAAATAAAAGGAAACAACATTTATGCCAGTTCAGAATTCTCTTGTTATCAGGCAACCAGATGCAATGAATTACAATTAACGGTTGCTCACTTGAAAGAAAAGCTTTATGAAGCTCTTGAAGCTAATGAATTGCTGTCAGAAAGCATCATATTGCAAAATGTTGATATCGGCCATGAAGTTGGATCACAAGAGCAGACAGGAAATCTAGCAAATATGGATGTCTCCGATGAACCTCAAAAAGCACAACAGGTTATCCTCTTCTCTGTATTTCGCCCAAAATTATTTAAATGAGCTGCGGCATTTTTTTTTATTATGGTAGATATGAGGAATCTTCTGCTGCTTAGAGTTGAGTACTCTAATCTCTTGACATGTGACTTAACTAGCCTCATTTCTATGTGCTGATAATGGAAGGCTGTAGCCTGTAGCCACTAGACAGTTATTTTGCAAAGAGATTGGGTTTATACTGATATTCTTATAGAATTTTTCTAAGATGTCGCTAATGTAATTCTTCCTGCCACATAGCTGAAGTGCCAATTAGCAGTAATGATGTTCGCAGAAATGGGGGCATCAGAAATGGTGTTCACATGAAGGTTTCCACATGGAAACCCTGTGCATTACTGTTAACATTGAATGTGATATCTGTCTCGTATAAGATAATGAATTTTGATGAAACATAATTTTCTACTCAGCCTTGCCATGTTTTCAAATTTCCTTACTAATATATTTTGCTCACCACTACCAAATCACTGCTTTTATTCAATAATAGCACTCATTATCTTCTTTCAACTGACTGGATGAGCCAATGACCTTCCCTTAATTTTCTTATGTTCCTTCATCAGTCAGAGATTGACGAGCTTAACCGAAGATTTTATGAGCTGACTGAAGCAAAAAATCAATTAGAGTCCCAGTATCAAAAGCTGCTAGAAGAAAGTATGTGCGCCAAAGGACTGGCCTCAGCTGCAGGCATAAAATTGAAAGCACTTTCTGGAGAGGTTACCAAACTCATGAATCACAATGAAAGGCTTGCTAGTGAGTTGGCATTAGCGAAAAATTCTGCTCAACTCCGAGCAAGCAACGGTCCAAAAGTTGTAAAGAGTAGTAAGGGGCATGATTCAGCTATAAAAAAAGATATCAACGCTAGCTATTGGAGAGAACAAGCTTTGGAGGTCATGCTTATGGAGAAGGACCAAAGAGAGGCGGAACTCCAGAAGAAAATTGAGGAGTCAAAACATAAGGAGTCATTCCTGGAAGGAGAGATTACAAACACGTGGATTCTAGTGGCAAAATTGAAAAAGGCCCAGGGAATCGACCAAGATGGCATCGCGATGCCAAATTTAATAGATCATGACACTGGACAGAATCATGATAGAAAATTTACCTAATCACCTGACTATCTGAGCTTCAGTTATGCTCTTTGCTTGGGTATGGTTTCTTCTCTCTCTGAGTGAACCGGTGTATATCGATTGTATCTAGTTGGATCAGAATCTGTGTGTGCATTGTATATGTCAATCAGGGCTATGCCTATGTTCTCAGGGTCGTCATACTAGTTTGTTTTGTCCAGGGCTTTCAACCATTTCCGCAATTTTAATGTGGAAACAAATGGAAATCTAATATTGCCAAGGTTCAGTTTGCCTCCAGAGCAAATATTTAAAGCTCGTGTGACTATTCTTTGTATTTTGCAAGAATGTTAGTGGATATATATAGCAGGCCACCTTACCTTGTATTGTAAATCATCGCTTTGACATTTAGTAGCTCCCAGTATTACTTAATACTCTCTCCGTTCTTAAATTAATATCGCCGTTGACTTTAACAATCAACTTTGATTATTCGTTTTATTCAAAAAATTTACTCGAATACGTAAAATTTTAAGTTGTAATTTAAATAACTCTAATGATAAATCAAATTATATCAAAATATATAAAATTTAAAGATAAATGGTCTGAATTTAAAAATCAAAAGCGACATTATTTAACGGAGTGAGAGTGAGTACAATGCGACCTGTGTGACAGTTACTGACAAAGGTTTTCTCCATGTACAGGGACTGCAGGCTCCGGCCATGGCTAGCTTGTTCTATGTACACGCCCTGTCAGCATGCATGCGAGCGTATCTGGACAAGGCATCTGCGCCGCGCCACGAAAGTTTTTCTTCCGTTTGACTTTACATGATGCGTGGTTGACCTGGGCGTGTGCTGCCACGTCTTGTAACATCTGTGCCAGGTCACGAGAATCGGCTTGACATTTCTGGGGTTCTCAAGTCAGCCGCTTGGCTCCCTTTTTCAACCACGCACTGACGACACTGGCCGTGGAGCCTGGCACTGTAAAAAGCAGGTATCAAGACCAGCAGAAAATGGCAGAAGCTAACACCTAACCTCCCGCCGACTGTCCGCTTTTTCCACGTTCGTGGTATCAGGTGAGTGCTTACACAATTAATCTGCTAATGGTTGGTGATCCAAAGTAATCTGCAGTTAATTAGCTCGTTAACTACGAAAAGGGGTGCATAATGACGAGCTGATGATGCGCCAAAAGCACTCGAATCAATCATGTCCATGAAAAAGCTCCATGGAGCGACGAAGGTCCCCCTGCTTTACCATCACCTAAAGCCATATCCATCCCCATCCATGATAATCCTACCTTACATAATCCTCTCCAACATGCTGCCAACTTTACAGTCCATTGACACGTTCGCTGTAGTTTTCATCTGCTGCAGCTGCGGCTGCCGGTGGTAATGTCTACAGTAAATTTGAACTTCTCTGCTGTACAGCCACAGCCGTTCAGCATCAT
>BCLH01000499.1:71052-94008 GCA_001602315.1 Zoysia pacifica | reverse complement strand
CAGATATACTGGTTGCTACGAACATAAATTCAGGAAAATAAAAGATAGCAAGGGGAAACACCATTGCCTCTATTTTTTGTAGAATTAAACTAATTGAGGTCAAATTGTGTGTTTCTTCTTTGCACTTTTTTCATGAAGATTGATGCATTTGCTTCAAACGTTTCGGTGACAGTCAGTCAGCCTGACGGGAGTAGCAAAGATATCACAGGGTGCAAACCATCCTGTTGGAGCTAGCTTGTGGTCAAGGTCACCCAGCCAATGAGCCAAACCATGCACGGGTCTTCTGAATGCTCTTTTCTAAAACAAAGCGGGAACAAAATCGGAAGCAAATACACGAATCATCCATGCATGTTCGTTAAATCGAGCAAGTGTTTGTCGTTGTTGCACTTTCTGGCGAACAGCGACATCCTCCGAATTAAAACTGCACCGGCACCGATGACTAATCGACTCATAGGACTGGCGTTCAAAATCAAGCTATAGAACATTTGAAAGTCGCCAAGAAAACGACTGAGTCGCTCGTCGCCGTGCTTATCATCTGGTTAATTCTCTGAGTGATACATCTCTCCATCGCCTTCCAGCACGGACTACTAGTATATATGCCGATCTATCGATTCTGAACTGAGTAGTAAATCTGCCAAATCCGCGCAACAAAATCCCCGCAAGATATATATTCGCACAGATCGATCGCCACATATATACGCACAACGGCTTTAACGGATCGATCGCTCGCGGCACAAATTTAACAAATGTTTATACCACACATCGATTACGGCGCATAATGATCGTCAAGCATCAGGGCAAAAGCGTTTTCGATCGTGAACCGTAAGCTGGCCGACCGTTAAGTCGTTATTAGTGTATGTTCTTCATTCCTCAGCTGGTACCGTACCGCAATCATGCGAGTTGTTTAGTAGGGGAAAGGAAGCTTAATTTGCTCATACAGCGACGAAAGCGTTTGCTGTTTTTCCGAAGGAATCCGAAAGACAGTGATGCCATATGGCCGTTGCTGCAGAAAACGACTGATGACTCGACCGGCATGTTGGACCCAGGAGGCATCCGGTTAGGTACAGATGCCACGAGATGTGTATCAATTAACGGTTTGAAATTCGATGAATTAGCAATAGAAATTTGCACTGCTATATTTACAAGAATCATCAATATAATGAGAATTACATATGTTACCAAAATATGCTGGCACAAACTAGAAATAAATGAAGCATAGTGTAAATGAAAGTATGTTTCTATATATATCATCAACCTGTTGGTACCACTTATTTTCGCTCCCTGTAGTACTGTAGTCTGTAACTATACCATAGTTTGTTCGTCTGATCTCTGAAGCCTGAAACTTCAGAATGACAAGTTCATACATTGGTATGAAGACCGTAGACCGACTTCTTGAGAGTATCAGCCGCTTTGGGGACTAGATACTGCCGAAAGAGAGTTACCTTTCCATGACCCCACGTACCGCCCTTTCTCTGCTACTCGTCGTCGCTGCTGCATTAACCGAGCGTTAGAACGCCATCAGAACTTCTATATATACCTTCATCCACCACTAATGGCGACTGTAAGAAGCTTAAGTGCAGCATAACAGCCTCTACATTAGCATACTAGCTAGAACCTAGCTAGACAGTAGACACCGGAGGCATCTATCTCCATTTCTGCATGGCAGAACCCACCGTCGTCACCGGCGGTAACAGTGGAGGCGACAAGCCGCGGCGCCGCCAGGCCCGCCACCGTGGGCGTGGAGGCGTCCTAAGGGGTATCCTGCGCTCCTTGTTTTGCTGCTGCTGCTGTTGAGAGGAGTGAGCATCGTCGAGCAACGAGGGTGCTGATCCATCAATGATAAGAGATTACTACACCTGATCAGTAGCTATTTAAATTTGTACTCGGAAGTACTGCTAGTACAGTTTGAAGATTGCATGTGTCCTCTAGCTACATATTGCTTAGGTTTCAGGTTCAGAATATTAAGGTTTTTATCATAAATAAATAGGAAAAACGAGAGCTCTGCCGCCGTCCCACTGATGGAGTAACGGAGTTAGAGTAGCACGTAAGAGATTCAGAAAGTTCAGTGAAAGATGCTGAGCCTTTGTGCTGTGTGCAGATCGAAGAATATATGTATGTATGGCTTGTATATTGTAATGTGCGGCGCATAGATGCCCGGTTTTTGGTACATCTCGTATAATCTATTAGAAAGCATATTGCATATATCCATACATGAAAAGGCTTGCCATTTTTGTATTATTTTCCATGTCTTCGTGTGATCGATCCGAATATATGTGTTGGCTTGATATATCAGTTCGTTCTTTTGCCTAACTTGTGGGGACACTTTTTGGAGATTGTTTAGAATCACCGTGCCTTTTGTTCGAGTGGTATTCTGATCCTAAAGCGTTAAGCGTGCACTTTCGGTATCAACCGTGCTTCCTTTGTGCCGTGTGGAGATATGTGTCAATCATGATATATGCATGATAAAGGGGAGATTTCATAGTCATTTTGTGCGCCTTTTTTTGTGATGCATGGAGGTTCGGATCCTATTTGGATACAAAATATTCTTTGAGTGATAGGAAAACACCGTGATTTTATAGAAAACTTTGGTTTAAGAAAGTTGGAAGTGTTTTGGAGAACAGATACTATATATAGTTTCGTCGAGAACTATAGTATTCAAACCTGTAGACTCTTTAAAGTTTCAAAAAACTTAAACAGGATTTTTTTTTCCAAAAACATAGTGTCCTTTGATAGTGACTTTTAAAACCATATTTTCATAATACTTCGATTTCGAAAAACTATACTAGCATCTAAGGCCCCGTTGAATCAAAGAATCCAGATTATAGATTCTTGGATTTTTAAAATCTAGATTTTAAGATTCTAAAATATGTACCTTTTGATTACGAAATTTTAGCTGAATTATTGAATTCTGTAATTCAAATTTAAAAAATTTAAAATCTCAATTGTTTGAATTACGTGATTTATCATTTTAGATATATTAGTTTTCATTATGGTATAAAATTTTGAATAATATTTAGATCTATGGAATTTTATAGGATTTTATAATTTTATAAAAACTCACCTTTTAAAAAATTATCAGATTTTTTTTTATCTAGATTCTTAGAATCCGGCGTGATTCAACCGGGAATAGTCCCTTATTTAGCTGGGCAAAACGGAGCACTTGGGCTGGGCCGCCTCGAGACATAAAACTGAGACATGAGTGGCCGTATCAAGCAGGCCGTCATTCTAATTTTTTTTAAAAAAAAAAATCTACCGTAGGTTCAGAGAACTGATCTGAACTTCTCCATTAAACAGGGTGGCAGATCACAGATTATAAAGAAAGTTACGAGCATATTCAGTATGTTGTGGTAATGAATTCAGCTGCACGTTTTTGTTCAGGGGTCGTCGTCGTACTCCCTCGATTTGTGGGGCTCCATGACCACAATTCCGCGGAAGCTGAACTATCCTCGCAGTTGTACAAGATGGAGGGATCTGTGGATCGTCTCTAATTTATTTATTCTACCAACTACTAATAGTATAAAATGAAGGAGGGTTTAGTTCATTTTAGAGAGTTTTTGATGACCCACTGACCCAACAAATAATAAAATTGCATCCCTATAGATGATACGGCACCTACTTCTAAGATCTCTGATGCTGATCATCCAGTCGCTTAATTAATTAAACGCGAGGTCGTTGTCGCCGCTGCTGGTCACTGGTCAATCGATCTCTTGATCACCGTCATCAGCACCAAACTGTTGTTCTCAGAAAATAAATACTGAAGATATGATCACATCATCATCACTGCATCGCAACTATGGTTCGTGTCGAGACAGCGAGAGCTTCGAATGAATTAAGTGCTGGCTGCTGCTTGCTTGTCATGGTCAGGTCAACAAATGTTTAATTAAGAGTATTTACACGCATACTGATTGTGCCACAAGAACCATCACGCAATCATCGTATTGATGGTAAAAAGGGTGGTATTGAAAATCATTATTGGGTCTTTAAAATACGCGCGTGCGTTTGTTCGTGGTTCATTCAAATCATCAAAGCGGCGTATAATAAGTGACTTTTTTGTGTGCCGGATTGATTTCAATTTCCTTATGCTCTACGGCATGTCTCCGTAAGTGACTGGACAGTGACAGATGCCACTAGGAGCAGTACTAATCTCAGGACCTGCTCGCCGGCCCACCGCTCGCCGTACCCTATCCAGCGCGCCCACGAAGTCCAGCGCCCGGCCGGCCGGCACGCATTAACGTCTAGCTAGTCGTCCCGTACTACGTGATTAACGCACCCTGATTTGCACAAACACGCATGGGCCGTGCATGCAGGAGGTCGAATTGAATCGAAGTCCATACACACATCAATAAGCTACTACAGCGATGACGATTCAAAACATCTCTCGAATTGAAGCGACTCGCTCACATCACATGGCATTGGCTCTGCAGCATTTTGCAGGGGCCGTGCAATTAGGATACTAACCCACCATATGCGTTGATCCATCCATTCATTCAAGTCGCCATTGGCAACCACAGTGGGATCAAGTGGCCGATGGCTTCTTCTTCCTTTCGTTCAGCTCCACACTTCATTCATCGTTGAGCTGAAACCCTGCAGGAATCTGGTGGACGGCTTGAATGGATTAGGAGTAGCAGCAGCAAAACATTGATGAGAACGTAAATGAGCCTCCTCCTCCATTACTGGGATCAAATGCACATTTATTCATCGGCGAGAAGGGGGAGAGTTATTCCTCGCTCATCATCCGCAACAACCCTACTGGGCGAGCTCCAAATGCGAACACCCATCGCGCCTCATCTAATGGCCGCTGGCCCCCCGGCCCTGGCAACATGTCCTTTTGTTCTTCTTCACTTGTTGAATTCTGATGTGTTGTTTTTTTAAAAAAAAAGAGAGAAAAAGTTCAGATGGGGTTACCATATTTTTGGCAACTTGCTCTGAACGTTTATAAGATACCCTGCTATAAGTAGTCTGTATCCCTGCAATCATCTTGGAGTATTTGTTGGATGCTGTCGGCCCAAGAGAGAGGGTTAAGTGTCATGGTGGTTTATGAAGGGACCACGAGTTTGAAATGAATCATTCTGCATATTGACTATTTAATCTCATTTGGAACATTAGAAAACGGCATGAAGAGAGGAAACTTATAGCCAGTCAAGACTACATTTTCGTCTTTTGGCTGGCACTAGGCCATGTTTTTGCAAGCAAAGTCAGTGACGGCTACAGCTCTGGAGTACCAGTACTTTCCGCTTCTAGTCTCGGGCATACTGTTTTCGGGTCCATTTTTCTTCTTGAAGATGCTACATTGCTACGAGTCGTACATGTTGGCTGTTCTGGAGTCCGGAGACGAACCAAAAAAAGACAACCCGAGAACCCAGGGCGCGCATCTGACTGTCCTCGTATGCTGTTTTGGGGCCAGAACTTGGCTGACTTGAGTGAATGACAATACAAGAACTTTGTTTGCTGGGATGTCAACATATGATGGTTGTACAGTTGTAAATTAGCGAAAATAAATTAAGAACGATGGTAGATAAGGTAAGAAAAAAAATTGATGGTAAATAAGAAAAAAGATACACGTAAAATTTTGAGCGAAAATAAGAGAATTGATAAATTTTGAGGCCATTGCACTGCAGACTGCAGGCATTAGATGCCATGTCATATTGCCATGCCGCCCTGCTGCGTTGGAGTATTTCTAATTTCTGCATAGGGCTGAAAACAGTGAGAAATGGTTGGAAAAACAGCTCAACTATTTTCATTTTCATATTTATAACACGGAACAGAAACAGAAACGAAAAATCCAAAAACAAAAATAAACGAATAAATACAGAATTCGAAAGAAAAAAAGTCGGTAACCGAAAAAAAAGTCAAAAATATGAATAAAATAAATATCCAGTATTCACTATATGGTCCAAGTCTTACGTATATATAATACCAGTTGCAATTAAATTCACAACATACAACTTAACAACATAATCCAATAAGAGATTGTTTGGTTCATAACTTTTAATTTTTATTTTTTATAAAACATGTTACCGTATTTGGAGAAAATGATAAAAAAAGAAAACTTTTGCTGAAAACAAAATTTCGCTGAAACAGTAAAAAAAAAGGTCATACAATTTTTGTTACTTTTTATTTTTTTTTTTACCTATCAAAAACAGTAAAAAAAACGATAAACAAAACGCGGTCGAAACCGAAAATTTCCGTACCGTTTTCAACCCTTTTTCTGCATGGGTTTTCTGCACCGTGTTTCTTAATACAGATCTTTAGCAGCGTGTAATTCTGAAGAAAACGGGACGAGGAAACAAACCCAGACATCATCAGCCGACCTCGTTTTCACTTGAATCAACCTGAGCCCTGACTAGATCGATCCATGCTTCAAGGCGAACATCGTACGCGGCTCCCCTCGAGTAATCATGTGTACGATCTTCCACCGGATCCTTGATGAAGGCTGTTGGTCGTCAGACTCGTCGCTCGGTGACAACTTCGCCGCCTGGGACACGTACGGGAGCATATGCATGGCCCAGCTTCGCTGGCCGCGATCGATCGGTGACAACTTCGCCAGGCAAAGCAAAGCGTCCGTAACGCGGTGTCTTTGTGGCACCCAGCGTGTTTATCAGTTTTGGCAAAAGCTTTCATCGCCCAACAGTGTTCTTGTTGGGAGCGTTTTTCACTTACCGTTTCGACCGTTGAAACCGTCCTTCAACGGTTTGATAAAAACTTTAAAAACTGTTAAAATTATTCGATTTTTTGTTCAACTTTTAATTTTCAAATCTGTGTATAGTTTCGTGAAATTGAAAACTTACCGACGGTTTTCGCGGTTAGACAAACGGTTTTCACGTTTAGTCGGATGGTTTAATTGAAAACCTCTAATAGCGAAAAGCAAACGGTTTCATTGAAAACCGAACGGTTTTGTAAGTAAACCGAACGATTTTTCTGAAAACCGAGAAATTAGTAAAATATAAAAAAAATAAAAAAAATGTTAGAAAATTCGGCATAACATATTTTAATTTCTTTTAATATCAACTTACACAAAATAATTCATCCACAAATAATAAGACATTCATCCATATCAAATCTAAAGTCTATAAAGAGTTTTCAAAGCACATTTTATTTTAAGATTGTATTTCAATCAAAATATGCATTGTCGCACTTTTTCACTTAACAGGAGTTGAATTTCTCTAGTAGCTAATAACTCCGCTTTGAATTTGTTTCATAATTATCCCGTTCAAGCGGTAGTTGTCTCTCATTATGAGTAAAACATGTTATAAACTCTAGATTTTGATATTGGTAGACCTATGTAGTGTGAGGTTGTGTGCTACGATCACTGTATGGATAATTTTAAGTAGTCGTTACTTTGGCTGTATAATGTATCACTGTCTATCGCGTAATAGTAAATGTCGTAGTAATACTGCCTCCCTCCTATCATTGTCTTTAGTGACTGTGTAGCAACATGGTCTTCATTTTATGTAGTATGGGTGTAGTCTATCTCACCTGCAAAATAAGTAAAGTATAAGATAAATGAGTGAAAATTGATCGTATGATATGAATAAATAGTTATATATAAAATAATGAGTTGTGATCGATGGCTGTGAACCAGGAACTATACTGACTGGTGAGTCTTTAAATATAGTTCAGAAGCTGCTATTATTTGATTCTTGATAAAGTGGGCTTTGTGTGGCGTCTTCAGAATCTGTAGAGTCATCGTTGTCCCATGTTCTTACCTTTCTCTTTGCTCCTTGTCCTCATCTTTTTAACACCCTTTTTCTTTTTTGCACTTTGAACCTTTCTCTTACCTATGTGAGTATCACCCACATTTTGATCTGCCCATTCAAATATTATCTCAGCACGAGACAAGCGTAGCAACTGTCTATCAGCTTCATCATTAAGAACAGGGTCAGAATTTGATCTCTCATGTTTCATCTATCTCTAATAAGATTTGAAGAATCATACAATGACAGCTCCATCAGACGATCAAATGGATCGGCTTCTAGTGGCTTATATATCCATAAAGCATCACGTATACGGATTCGAAGGTCATAGTTCACATACACTAACTTATGCAATTTGTCATAAGATAATTTGTTACGCACTTTGGTGTGGATTAATGTAAATATACTTCAATTGTGGTCAAAACCACTTGATGATGCACACTGTGAGACTATATGCAAGACAAGCTGCTGGAGATGAGGTGTGTCCTCTCCAAACATATTTCACCATTGGGCAGGAGAAATATTCTTATCAACTGCTATTCTGTTGGCCAACTCAGTGCTGAATGAACCTTGTTTTCTTCTATAAATTTCTTTCTCCTGCAGAGCATGCACACACAAGTCGGTTGATGCTATGTGTATAAATGCCTCTGAAATATCGTTCATCATATTCCGACCCATCTCGTAAGCATAGTGACTCGTCGGGTTCAAACTCCAGCTACACGTATAATAATAGTTAGATATCTTTGCATCATAAATGAAACAATACAATAATTTTGTTCGTAAGTAAGTATTACCTCCATTCACAAAGGTATCGTTGTAATGTCCATGTACCTCTTCATCTCTCGCTCCTTATTCGTATAAAGGGCTTTATACTCATTTTTACACAAATGATATATGAGAAGTACTTCGCTCAAGTTAGGGCTCTTGTCTTGATCAGCAAACCGAAATAACGCATATAAAGATTGCACTGTATCTATCACATATTTCATTGAATCTCACCATGATATGCTTGCTAGGTAAAAATGAGCATACCTTCTCTCATCGGTGTTGGTAAATCTACTATTTAAAAATGTCTCAGAGCCCATTCAGGCCAAGAACTTTTCTCTCCGACGAAGCATACTCTCAAAAAACATGTAATTTGTGTCAAAACATGTTGCATTCCATCTTAGCAACTCACCACCAATAGCATTGGTCATCATATAGTGCAACTAATTATGATTATACTACTAACAAAAAATCTTGCGAGCAGACTGTATCATAGCTTTGTGCTCTGAAAACTCACCAATAGCTTTTAGCATCAGGTTGATTGTATATGCTACATATGGTTGCCAGACAATATGAGAATACTTATTTATCAACAGCTTGCACGTCTTTTTATAATTTGAACCATTATCCGTAATAAACTGCACAGTATTGTCTAGACCTACATTAATGCATACCTTATTCATTTTCTGCACAAGAACATTTCATTGTTCAGTATAACAGTATTACAAATAAAAGAAATAGTGACATACAATAAACATATGTTTTATACTTTGAATATGAAGTCCACAGATTAGCTTTATCTAGTAACATCACATGATTTGTAAAAAAAACATAACACCATTATAGTAAATCTTGAAGTTCATCAAGCTCATCTCTGTAGAGCCAGTTCAAGAGTCACACATAATCGTAACACCGTACATCGGCCACTTCATCTTAAATTTATCAAATTCTTTTTTGCTGTCTTACTCGTTAGCATTAAGATATGTGCCATCTATTTCTCTCTCAGTTAGGTTAGGTACGCTCTCACCTACAAATATCATGAGACATAACATAAATATAGTATGATAAAACAAAATATGTAACAAAATAAAACGAAAGTCTCATACCCTCATCTCTGTGTCTACTTGATAGCACTAACAAAGTTTAGATTATCAGCTTTTTTACCAGCAATAGCTTTTGTATAAAAAAAATTTAACTATGCGTGTCCAATGGCCACCTTTATTAGCTTGCTCTTTGCAGTTCATAGATCTGTATCAATTATAGTTTGAACCCGTTCCTTATTTGACCTATGTGACACAAACCTACTCATCATGTCAAATAATCTAGACCAATCACCTCCCTGCGATAAACCAGAAGTACCTTGCGATAAACCATCAGCACCAGTCTCGTACTGACCACCATCTGAATGCTGACGCTGTCGAAATTCCTCCTCCTCTCTAGATAGCCTTATGACATCTTGTATCTCCTCATCGTGCTTCTCATTGACATTTTCTTCACCTGCAACATGCTGCTGTCTGAGAGTCTGTCTAGCTCGGCCCTTCTTCCGCTCGGCGATTCTATCAAGCTCTCGGCGAAAATAGTCCTGCACGTCGGCGAAAACATGAGGACACCCAACTACGCTAGTTCCACGATGTGCCAAATGTTGCTTAAATCGTGTGGCACCACGCTCTCTCTTTACGGACTTGCAATATTTTCAACAAAACTTAAGATACACGTTTTTCCTATGCTCCCAAACCGAATCGGACTGATCTACCATCGTAGAATATGTTGACCGAAAAATGACCAACTATGTTCTAAAGTTTCAAACAAATCGATCAATATTTAAAAAAATAGAAATACAACCATCTCACCTTCTCTGTCACAAAAACCAAAAAAATCGAACTGTTAAAGCTGCTGAAATCGCTAAGCTTACCATTTCAAATAGCTGATTAGCCGCTGCCGACGGCTTAGCCGCCCTTTTTGAGTGATTAGCGGCTGTTGCCGGCCGACTCCGGGCGCGGCAAGCGAGCACGCGGCTAGCCAAAAATCTCGAGCGGCTTTGACGTTGCGGCGGCAAACGATGAGCCTCAGTGACGGTTTCGGCAGCACAGTTCGTGAATAGGAAAAGTGACTCGTGTGTGGTGGTTTTGGCCCGTGACTCCGAATAAGGTTCTCTTTTATTTTTTTACCTAATTTTTCTCAAATTTTTTAGGCTTCAACATCAAACAATTTTCAAAAAGTGAATCCACCATGAAGTTACATTTTTTGTCTATTTTTTTACATATTTTTTATTTTAAAAATCATTGAATTTTCAAAACTCAAATAAATTTGAATTTAAAAACCGTTGATCCGTGAAACTAGATCGAAACGGTTCGAGCTACTTTGGTAAAAACCGAAATATCTACCGCGTTTTTTTGTACCCTGCGTGTGGGTCGACTTCGTGTTCCCACTGCAAGGAGCCAAGACCTGAGAAGGCCAGGGCACTTCACAAAGTCTGGAAAAGTTCAAACTATTTTATCCTCCGACGAAGCTGCCTGAACCTGTATTGATGCCGCAATAGCGACGCGATTGAGTTATTACGAGGAGATTACAGCGCGCAAATCTGCGATTGCGGAGGGCATTTAAGAGGCCGGGCGGACAAGAATCTGACGAGGGGCGCAAAGATGGGCAGGGATGGTGACAACGACGAGCTCTACGCTGCCGCAGTAGCAGTATGGCGGATTTAAGGCGCCATTCAATACCGTCGTACGCATATTCTCCAGCGAAAACAACGGTAGCCATCCATGGACGAGTGCTCGTCCCTCGTGGACGTGTGTTGTGTGCTGGCGCTCAGCTTGTAAAGCCGATCGAGCGGCCGGTGATCCGGAGTAGTTTGGGTGGACTACGGCCGCGCCCGTCGTGCGTCCGCCGCCGTCCCCATCCTTGCTGCTAGTCGTAGGCTGGAGGAGCCCTTGCCCTGATCTCGTTCCTTGCGGCTTCCGTTCCGTCGCAGCCAACAACCGTATTAAAGCGGCCATTGCTGGGAATCAGCAAGGTGCTGTGTGTGGTACCCGTGCCACCTACTTACGCCTGCGCGGCACGCACTTGAATCGCACGCACGACGCCGCCGCCGCCGCGACGGGCGACGTCCCGGACGCGCCGTCACCACCGGACGTATCATCAGACCATAAGAGGTCGGTTTCTTGAGAGAGGCCGGACTCGGCGGTTGCCACGGATGAATGACAGCGCCGGTACGGCAGGTAGGAGAGACGAGGCGTCGAATTGGAAGTGAACCCCAAAGTTTGGAGCCATGAACACCCCATCAAGGAAAACCCAGAAAGGAACACATCGCACAGCTTTACCAGAAAATTTTATCTATCCATTTATAACTGAAATGAATGTTCATTGAAGGCTTTACATTGATGGACAGAAGTCAATACCCGAACCATTCATCCTCCGCTGCGGCACCGATCGACGGCAATGGCGAGGCGACAGGGGGTGCTAGAGCAGAGAGCCGGGAAGAGAGTCACTGTGGTGGTGATGGTCGCAGCGAGAGGAACGGGACAAGGTAGCATGGTGCGTTCTTGACTCCCTCAGTCTTAAGAAAGCCTTCATGGGTCCTGACGGCACACGAACGAGCGAACGAAGAATGCCTAAAGAAAACCCTGCAAGTTTAAGCAAAAGGGAAACCCAAAACAGGATACGGAATCTAACGAAAGAGGCTGGCTGTTATGGCGACGGATCATGGGCGGGTTGATGCTGTAGGAGATCGATAGAGAGATGGGAGTTGCATCAGCTGGCTTCGGAAGTACCGGCAGGTGGCGTCTGTGAATGCGAGCATTCAACGGGCCAACCAAATCTCGTCGGTCACTGAGGCGGCGGGAGATGCCGCCGCCGCCGGCGGCGGCGGGGGGCTCGGCGTGGTGAGGTGATGAGATCAAGGTCAAGGGCCGGTGCAGTTGAGAGCGGCCCTGATGTTCTGCACGGTGGAGGTGACGAGGCTGTTTATGGTGGACACGGACTCCTCGTTGAGCCTGGACGACGGCAGGCTGCTGACCACGATCTGGAACGCGACGGTGACGAGGCAGCCCGGTGGCGGCGCGAGCGGGGGGCCGGCGCTGCTGGATGCGCCCGACCCGGTTCCCGGCCGGCCGTCCGGCAGGATGGCGAAGCCCGACGGGAGAAGAGGGATGCCCGATGGGTCCTCGCCGCTCATCACCACGTTCGCCGCCAGGAGGTCGATCGGCGAGTACACCACCATTGACCCCGACGCGTCCGTGCAGCTCTCCTGCAGGATCAGCCTGCTGTTCTGGCTCGAGTTCAGGCCCTGCATGCGATCGATCGACGAGCACATCGTCCGTCATTATCAAAATAAAGGGTTTAATTCAACAGCATGTATGAGGACACGTTAATTCGTTGCTCACTCTAAGCAAGGAGATGCAGTTGCCGGCATTGCTGCCGCTGGTGATGCGCGATACCTCCTGAACCTGATTGCCGTGCGCCAGGACGTCCCACTGCGGCAGCAATGGCGAGGTGAGCGACACATCAGTAAGTGGAGTGGCACGGCAAGACGACGTTGTGACGACATCGACACCACCACGAGCGTTATTAATAAAATGACGAAGGCGACGCGACCGGACTCTGTACGTATGAACGTGTACCTGGGAGCGCGTCCTCTCGTTGCGGACGAAGGCGAAGACGTGCTCGCTGGGGACGGGCAGCCAAATGGACGCGGCGGCGCCGAGGACGACGCCGCTGTGCTGGCCCAGGTCGGCGCTGCGGTACGTAGAGACTCGCACGCTCACGTCGGTGGTGCCGGAGAGGGTCGTCCACAGCTGCAGCGGCGACGAAGTCAGGCTCGCGCAGAAGCAACTCACCATCCGCTGCGACAGCTTCATCATGCCCCTCTTCCCTTCCGCCGTCACTGCCGAGAACCGGGAACACGATTGTAATGTCCACAGTTGTAGTATTATGCATGGATTACTACATCAATGGAAGTGCGTGTACCTCCGGAGGGGTCATGGTGCGGCACGCCGAGCGCCGCCAGAGACGCGACGCGGTCGCACGCGCGCTGCAGCGCGGCGACCCACCTGTGAGCCCCGAATGCGGCGCCGCTCAGTACGAGGTTCCGGTAGAGCACGTTGATGGGAAGCATCTGCTCGATCTCCATGTGTTCGACCCAAGTCACCTGCAAGGAACATTGTCGCGTCAGTCACTATACTACCGATGAACAGGACACAGCTTGTGCACGTACAGGAGTAATACGAGACCTTGGAGTAGCCATTTGCCATGTCGGCGATGAGACACCCCGACGGCAGCCGGCGGGAGCGCGACGGCGGCACGCCGTAGTGCGCCTCGCGCTGCCCGTCCGTGGACACGTCGACGATTGCCCACAGGCCCTGCTCGATCTGCTTGCAGTAGCGGAGGAAGCAGAACTCGCGGGTCGGGACGACCGGCGTCATGATGTGCAGCTCCTCGTACATCTGCGTCGAAACGACCATTAGCCCCTTCGAGTGATCATGTTCATGGCAAAATTATGAATTTATCCAAGATCACGGAGGACTTCGACGGCATTTGTGTTACCATTACCATAATCACGGACTCGTTCCTCCCGCACATGCCGTTCACGAGGACATCGACGGTGTGCGCCTTGGACACGATGCCAGGGAAGAACTCCATCCACTTGTGCTGCACCAAACAAAAACAGCAGCTGAGTAATTAAATTAAACACCGGCAAGCCACGCCATGGACACGATGGAGCAGGACACGACGGAAGGGGAACGCGTACCGTATCCATGAAGACGTCGACGAGCGCGACGGCGCTCATGAACACGAGCCCGGAGTCCCTGGACCCCTCGACGTTGATGTCCGGCGGGCGGAACCCGGCGCCGGTCTTGGAGAAGATACCGTCGTAGGTGGCGACGTTGAGCGTCTCCCGCTCGTCGCCGGGAGGGCCCTTGACCCAGACGTGGTCCCCAGCCTGAGCGAGCCGGATAAGCTCGTCCAACGCCCGCGCCGCCGTGTCGATCATCATGGGTCGCTCCATTTCCGTCACGGGCGCCGGCATCTGGAACGGCAACCCCGACGGGCACATCCCAGGCCCGGCGGAGCCGCCGCCGAGGAGGTCGAGGTCCAGTCCTGGCCCGCCGAACGCCGGTCCGGGCATGCCGCCGACGGACAGGTCCAGCGACGACGCGGACATGGTTGGCATCGGTGGCATCTGCGTGAACGGCCGGCCGAGGTACTTGGACGTGATGCTTGACACACGGTCCAGCTGCAGGTTGGGAACAGAGGAGAACGTCAACGTAGATAGCAAACAGACACCACACGGTGAGCAGGGCGTCGCCGGAAACATCGCCCCGGGAATTTTCCGCTGATGAATGATTGATTACCTCTTCCTTGAGTCGGGCGTTCTCCATGCGGAGCTTCTGCTCGTCGAAGAAGTCCTCGGCAACGGGCGGGCCGCCGCAGTTGGGGCAGATGACGTTCTTGAGCGCCTCGCTCATGGTGATGTTCTCGCACCGGATCTTGTCGTTCTCCGCGCGGAGGAAGCAATTGTCCGCGCGCTCGTGCTGCGCCTGGAACACCGATCACGCACAGACAGACACACGAATCCGTAAGCAAAAAAAAACCTAGACGAGAAAAAGATCGAAATGGAGCACGGCAAAATTAAATTTCGTACCTTCATCTGGGTGCGGCGGTTCTGGAACCAGAACTTGATCTGGCGCGGCTCCAGGCCCAGCTCCCGGCTCAGCGCCGCCCGTTGGTTCTCGTCGGGGTGCGGACACTCCTTGAACATCCTGCACGCAGGCGTCGAACATCATTACTGCATCTCATCGATCACCAAAAGCAATGGATTACGAACAAAAACGAAAGAGTAATAGTAGGAGAGGAGGAGAGCGTACGCCTCGAGCTGCTGAATCTGGCGAGGGGTGTGGCGGTGGTACCGCTTCCGGCGGCGCTGGCTGTCGGAGCCCTCGGGTTCATCGCCGAAATCCATGACGGACGGCTAGCTAGTCACCAACCTTCTCCTCTCTCGCTGCTCGCTCTACCTCTACAGCAGTATCCATCGGAGGAGAGATCCGCTCTGGCCTTTTGCTCTGGGCTCATATTTATACACATGTTTACAGGAACTTTTCCTTCATCGCTGAGCTGAAACCCTGCAGGGAATCTGGTGGACGGCTTGAATGGAGGTAGTACTAGTAGGAGCAGCAGCAGCAAAACAATGAAACGCTCCCCTCCTGTGGATCGATCGATGAGCGCGTAAATGAGCCTCCTCCATTTACTGGGATCAAATGCACATTTATTCAGCGAGAAGGGGGGGGGGGGGGGGGGGGGTGAGTTATGCCTCGCTCATCATCGTGCAACAACCCGAGAGCTCCAAATGCGAACGCCACTGACGGCCGGTGTCCCCGGGCACCATGTCCGGACCGGACTCGCGTGCGTCGCCGTCGAGACGACTTGTGTCAGCTGATCTTGTATTCCAAATTGGAGTACTCCGGAGTATATGACTGTCTTTTGTTCTTAATTCTTCACTCGTTGAATTCTTGCGTGTAATTCTTTAAAAGAAACTAAAAAAAGTTCAGATGGGGTTACTATATTTTGGCAAGTTGTTCTGACCGTTAAGATATGGAGTAAGAGTATATACCCTGCTATAAGTAGTCTGTCTCTCTGCAATCATCTTGGAATATTTTTGCTGGATGCTGTCGGCTCAAGAGAGATCGTAATTGTCATGGTGGTTTATGAAGGGACCATGATTTTGCTTCATCCATATTCAGTGAGTATTATTCTCATCCAGTGCATGAGAAAATAGCATGAATATTGCAGGTTTCAAATGGAACCTGGTCATTTTTGTTTTCAACATTTCATTCTTTTTTCTGGTACGCGTACGTCAACAAGTACTCCTACGTACCTTCAGCAGCGGGGATCGGTGAAAGCATCACGAAGCTGTGCTGATTGTGGTTTGCTCGCCATTGCTGGCACTATGCCATGTCTTTGCAAGCAAAGACAGTGACGACCAGTACAGCTCTGGACTACTCGTAGTACCTACTTTCAGTACTTTTCGCTTCTAATCTCGGGCAAACGGTTCTGGAGTCCGGAGATGAACCAAGCAGGCAACCCAAGGATCCCCCAGCGGTATCTGACTGTCCTCGTATGCTGTTTTGGATCCAGAACTTGGCTGACTTGAGTGAATGACTGTACAAGAACTTTGTCTGCTAATAATAAGACTTTTTATAGAGGGATGTTTATATAAATCCATTATCTAAAAGTATATTTAAATGGACTATCCTCGTGTTACCAGCAAACTTGGCTCTTCAACCATACAAAGCTTCGTATCTTCAACCATACTACAGATTTGCTCTTTGATGCTGAACAACCAAAAACCGCCCTTAAATTCCAGACATCTACCAACGCTCTGTAGGATCCAATTATCGGGAGGTCGATCGAGTGCACCAGCAGAATTCAAAGCGCTCCCGATGGACGACACTTCGGGACGTCTGATTCGCCGCCGGCCTGTGGTCAGGCCATCGGGGAGAGGAGGGCCAGATGGTCGATCGACCAATTGACCATACTGTGCGTGCGCGTCAGCACCAGCTGTTCTGCCCGTTTCCCAGCGAGAGATAAACCAGTCGTCGCTGGGACCATGCGGTGCCGGTCGATCGCCGACGACGACGATCATTAGTCCACGATTGGATTGGATATATGGGTCCCCGGAACACGGCCGGCGGCATCCGCCAGCCGGCCGGCTTATCGATCGGAGCCGACGAGACAGCCACCTTTACTGTTTAATATGCCATCGCACTGCTGGCATTAGATGCCATGTCATCATGCGGCCCTACTGTGTTGGAGTATTTCTAGTTTCTGCATGGATTTTCCGCACCGTGTTTGTTTACTATTCGGATCTTTAGCAGCGTCTAGTAATTCTGAAGAAACCCGGACGGGGAAACAAACCCAAACATGATGCCTTGTCCTCGTTTTTCACTTGGATCAACCTGAGCAGAGACTAGCTAGATCGATCGATGTTTCAAGGCGAACTTCGTACGCTGCTGCTCATCCTGGCCCTCGGTGTGTAATCATGTGTGCCGGCACCAACTAACCGGCCGGGACACTGCGTACTACGGCCCCGTACGTTCTTCCACCGGGTCCTTGATGAGGCTGTTGGTCGCTGACACGGCAGGGCCAAGCGGCGAAGCAGCTCGCTCGCCCAGAGTCAGCTACTAGCACGGGAGCATGCATGCGTGGCCCAGCTTCGCCGACCGGCCGCGATCGGTGGCGACCATCGCCAGGCAAAGCAAGGCATCCGTACCCCGGTGCCCGGCTACGCGGTGTCTTGGTGGCACCGTGTTCATCAGTTTCGCCAAGGGTTTCGTCGCCCAACAGTGTTCTTGTTGGGACTTGGGACGGAGCGTCCCGTCGTGCGAGTGTGACCGGCTTCGTGTTCCCACTGCAAGGAACCAGGAACTGATGAGAAGGCGCAATAACAAAGTCAGGGAAAGTTCAATCTATTTTCTTCTCCAGCGAAACTAACATGGCGTTTGGATACCCGGAAATGGAGACTGGAATGAGGATTGAGATGTGAAGCTAAAATCTAGACTCTTTATTCTTCAGTCTATTTTCCCGGCAAGACGACGACGACAACGGGTAGAGCCTGCCTGAACCTGTATTGATGGCACAACAGTGACGCGATCGAGTTATTACGAGGAGATTACATCGCGCAAATCTGCGATTCCGGGGGGCATTTAAGCGGCCGGGCGGACAAGAATCTGACGAGGAGCGCAAAGATGGGCAGGGATGGTGACAACGACGAGCTCTACGCTGCCGCAGTTGCAGTATGGCGGATTTAAGGCGCCATTCAATACCGTCGTACGCATATTCTCCCGCAAAAACAAAGCCCTGAAAAAGAAGTCGTCCATGGACGAGCGCTCGTGGACGTATGCTCAGCTGGTTTAGCCAAACGGGCGGCGAAGCGATCAGGAATTCAAAAAAAAAAAAAAAACTCGCCCATCGGGGGAAGCGATCAGGAATTCAGGAATCCAGGCGTGGTGGTCCTTGCGCTCCAAGGCCTCCTGGCCAGGCGTCAGGTGAAGCGCATCCGCGGGGAAACATTGCGGCGGCGGCGGCACAGGCCGTGCATCAACGGTGCAGTAAAGGGCGATGAGAGATGAGAAGGGGCGCGCGCTTCAAACTAGCCACCTGAGTCCGGATCGGCGGCAGAGTGCGGGACTAGCGGTAGCGGGAGGCAGCGGCGAAGGTGCTCGATACCCTGTGGCTGATTCCGAGACCACCAATCCCCCCTGCTTCGGCGAAGCGGCGCGGCCGGGGGCGAAATGGCCCTCGTCCATATTGCCCATCTGGAACGGTGGTCCTGGCGCTAGCTTCCAGCGAATGAACAGTGGTGAAAGAGGCATTGGCGCTTAGCCCAGGTAACGGTGACGGGACGTCAGTTTGCAGCTGCTTGCATGTGGTTGACTCATGACTGATCGGAAGAAACCGCTTCAGGAGTTCAGGTTCAGGTCGAGCGAGCAACGTCTCGAGGACCAAACACATGACACTTTTATCTTTTTTTTAATAAAAAAAGATAAATCATTTGGCTTCGTTTTACGCACAGCACAGGAGCAGGCGGACCTGTAGGTCCAGTACCACCATCTGGACCAGCATTACAAGTCGTCTCCGGAGCGCACGTGGCACGGGCCGCCCCCTCAGCGGCGCGACGCAGGCGCGGGTGTCCGGCCGGCCGGCCAGCCCATCCATCCATCCAGCGGGCCGCTGGGCCCGTGGCCATTAGATTTCGTGGGCCCTCACTGGCGAGGGGGTTTCAAGCGAGCGGGACCCGCGCGCGTTCCTGGCCCCGTACGATCTCCGCGTGAAGATCGTCCTCTTCCTCTCTCTGCTTCGCCGTGCGGCCGGCCGGTCCAGCGCTCGTGGGGCCTCGGGTGCGTGAAGGCTCGCTCGCGCTCGGAGGCGCGCAGCGGCGAGCCAGCAGCATCTGAGCCCTGTTGCCGCCGCAGGATCCGGTGATCGACTGCCGGCGTTGACGCGCGTGCTGCCAGTGCCAAAGGAGGGTGGGAAGACGATGGCGGTTGACGACGGCAGGCCGCGCCGTGCGTCGGCTCGGAAATTTGAGCACTTTCGGTGGTGTTTGTTTTTTTGGAAATAAAGAATGGGTTAGAGAAATGAGAGGAGTTGGATATTATTTTCATTGTTTGTTTAAGTTGGATTGAGAAATAAGTTGGATAAGAAAAGGGGTATGTATCCATCACTTTTAAGAAATGTTAACCTAATGGTGGGTGCAGAGGTGTTAAAAGAGCTTGGTCTGCGAATTTTTTTCATAAATTATTTCAATCCTCACTAAATTTTAGTTTAAAAATAAATAGAATTTTGGTTCGATTTTAATTCGATCCGGTCTTCATAATTTTTATTTTCTTCGGCCCGTTTTCACCCCTAAGTGGGGGTGGATTATTGTTGGAAATGGATTTGAGTCTCTTGCCAATATATAAGTCCCACGCTCTTTTTCACATTCCAAATCAAATAGCCAAAAATAGTTTTGGAAATGAAACTACTCATCTTAACCCCAACCCAAGCTAACATATGTATTTCCCTAACCTAAACCTAGTTGCTATCCAAACGCCACCTTTGAGTGATTTGGGGTGCTCACTTGGGCCTGCAAACCATCTTAGTAGCAACCGGTGACCGCCTTCTTGTTGTCCATCTCTTTAACTCTTGTAGTAAACCTAAAGCAATATGGTCTTTCAATCCCCTTACTAACTAGTGAAACCTATGGATCTTACTAAGCAGTGGACCGTATGCCTATTGATCTTGTAAGTAGTGTATGCCTATTGACATTAGTAATTGAACCTTGCCCTAAGTTTGATCCAAGAGCGGATTTCTCTATTTAACACGTTTGCCTACCCTTAGACTTCTCCACGGTACCAAAACTAAATGTTTGGTTATCGTTATTACATGTTTGGTTAACGATACCTGTGTTCTCAAACTATCCTCACCGCTCACTTCAACCCCAAAGGCCTCCTAGATTATAGGGTAGGGCTACACCCACATCCTATAGCTAGGCAGTACATAGTAGAGTACCTTGCGGTATCTTTACAGAGTAGAGTACCTTGCGGTATCTTTTTAGGGTCAGGGCGATTAAATACCTTCAAGGACTAATAGCGTGACAACTCCCTGTTTATCCAGCTATCATATTCGATCACCAACGGGCATTAAACCCCTCTAGTTGCTTTAAGAGAGGCAAGATTACTCAGATCAGCAACCCGAGATGGAATGTCTACTTAAGCAACCAGCTGCACTTGGTTCAGTAAACACTAGATAGACTTGGAAGTATTATTGATCCGTTTATTGCCTTTGCCATCCTAATACCCGAGACTGTGTAATCTATGTTAGTTCAGGCCGTCGTCCCCTGGGATGCCCATCTGGTGTGGTGGCAAGTACTAGGGAAACAGCAACGCGTAATCAATAACGTGGGTCTTCCGAGCCTCCGATGCCGATCTTTTGTCTACATCGGCAAGTGATGCATCTCCCCGATTGATTGAGCCACTTGTCCACCTATAGGAAATAATACTGCAGTAAAAACTATTACATCCATTCTAAAATTGTTAACACTTTTAACTTTAGTCATAATAAAGCATCTCTTATAATAAAACTAATCACAACAAATAAATATTATTTTTACAAATTTCTTAAATAAGGAGAGTAAAACATGACATCTAAAAAATAAAAGTGTTAATTCAGGAACGAAAGTAGTATTGCTAGACACAATAATTTCTCCAAAAATTGTTTAATTTTATAAAAAAATTTAGATTTGAAAATATTTCTCACAATTCGAAGATGCCTAACCATGGCACTCATGGGATTTTTTTTAAAAAAAATCAAGGAGAGAGTATCTCCACCTTTTTATTTTCATAAAAGCGCTTACATGAGCACATGTTACATGTCGGTACAGATAGTCACTCATCATGGGATTTTGAAGTTGTGAACAATGGAATGGAAGAAATACTGTTCATGATCAAAGGATTATTTGGCTGTTTGCCACCTGGCAAAATCGCTCCACCGTGCACCTTTCCCTTGCCTTCCATATGGGCCCAAATCGGATCCACCTCGTGAACGGTGAACCCCGCAGGCAAAGCTTCTTCTAGCCTTCGACTACTCCCACGGCCGGCCCAAAAAGTAGCCGTTGCTTTTTTTTCGTACCCCGCGATCCCCTCCACCGCCAACACCCAGATCCCCCGCTCTCCCATAAACAAACGAGGCCGTTACAAGCTCGCCTGTCCCCAATTTCAAACTCGACCGCGTCACCGACGCGAGCGCCCTCCACTTCCTGCGCCGACCGGAAGGGGCTGGAGGAGACGGGAAGATCTCGGGGCTGGAGGCGACGCTGGAGCCGAGCGGATGGTGGAGGCCGGCGGCGTTAGCTTCATGGTACTACTAGTTGAGATCGATCGATCTCCCCCCTTCTCAGTCGATCCGTATCCGCGCGCGTCGTCGCGCTGTCGATTCGATCGGTTGTTGATTTCCTGCGGGGGTTGTTTCGCGAGTGCAGGATAAGGTTGAGGCTGCCGCGGTGAACGACAGCGTCGCTGGGGACGGCATTGACAGCGGAGGTGAGGAGGACGAGGAGATGAAGCCCATGGAGCCCCTGGCGGAGCCACCCGACGACGGAGGCTCCGTAGGGTGGCCCATGCCGGAGTTCTGCCCTCTCACGGTGAGCGATCTTCGCTACCCCTCGCTGGATTTCAAATTGCACATGGCTTTGTTCCTCATTTCGCCATGCCTGCAACTGAAGCTGAAAACGTTTTTCGCTTCGCTTGTTTTTTCCTTTTTATCAGATCGACGGGGCGCTGAAGGAGTGGTTCCGGGAGAACATCCGGAAGGATGCGGACCGGGCGCCGGCGCCACAGGAGGACCCCGAGCCTGAGGTGGCGAGCCCGGAGTCGCGGCCGTCCAGCAGCAAGCGCCACCGCGCAGGCACCGCCTCGCCGTCGTCCAGGAGCCCCTACCGCAACATTCTGCAGGTGTTCCAACAGTGCAAGCAGGACGTGGTCGGGGAGGAGGCTCATAAGAGGAATTGCTGAGGATCGAAGCAAAAATACAGGCCGCGATGTCACGGCTTTCTATTACTAGCCCATTACTATAGGTGGAGTATTATTTGCTTGCTATACGCGGTTATTGATCTTTTTAGAAAAAATTATGAATTGTTCCTGGGAGTTTAATTCTTGTGTAAAGATGGGATACAAAGTTTTCTTGTATGTAAAGAGGAATACAGTTTCAAGAAGTCCCTTGCAAATGGGACTCGGTTTTTTAACATGGATAAAATTCGAATTATTACTCTCAAATATGATCAAAGTTTAAATAACTTTTTAAAGTATTTTTATCCATTTTATCCCTACAATTTTGCCATTTAACTTAATTTACACCACACTATAATTTATCCTTTTTTAATCTACTCTCTCTGTTTTAAATTATATTATAAGTTATTTTAGACAACAATTATACTAAATTATAAATCATATACTTTCTATTTTTT
>BCLH01000499.1:43891-71019 GCA_001602315.1 Zoysia pacifica | reverse complement strand
TAAATATACTTTCCTATGAAAATAACAATAAAAAATAAGCTCTATGATCTTGTAACTTTATATCATAAGATTAAGATTATGATTATAGAAGGAGAAAAAAAACAAATTGCTGATAGAGGATAAATTCAGCTAAAAGACAAAATTGTAAAAACAAAACGAACCAAAAAATAATTTAAGAGTTTATTTTAACTTTGGCTATACTTGAAGATAGTAATTTGAACTTATCCTTTTAACATTGACAATGTTAAATTGATGAGAAATGCAATTTTAGTATGTTTGCATATCTGACAATATTCATCATTTACACTTATATAAAATTATATGTGAAATACCAATTCATCCGCTAACAACACGGCATTGCTTTCGTCAGTGCACCTGGAATAGAAACAACAAAATATAACTTTCAAGTTTTATTGAGGACAAGGGCATTGTTACATGTTCTTTGATGGACAAGTTACATAATATACATCCTTCTCAAGTCGCCAGTTTTGCCAAAATCACCATATCTAATATCTTAACTTCGTATGTGTCGTCAAGCTTAACAATTCCGTCAGAACCGTCTATTCCTATGAGTTTTCCCGTGAATCCACGGAAGTTACCATTCATTATCTTGATCCTGTCGCTCTTCTTCGGTCTGATGACCTCAACCTCGTTGGGAAGGACTGTCACGATGTCACCATTGCCTGACGACCCAAGAGCGACACGGCAAGATCCATCCTGTAATTTCAAATGAATGAGCGCAAGGTGAGAAAAAGATACAGTACAACACAATTTTGTAGATCATCGATGCAGGGTGCCACACGTACCGCAAGCACTTCCCTGACCACACCAGGACCGTCATCTCCTGCCCTCAGTACATTGACCAAAATATCTGGCAAGAGCCAGCTACCATCACCCTCACCACCTGTAAGCATTTGAGCGCACCATTAGATCTGTGTTAATCAAGTTAACTATTACCCAAAAAGCCAATTATGAGTGCAATGCAATAGCACACCTATAATGGGTGACATTATATCCATTCCGACATTGCCTGGAGTCATTGGTTGACCACCAGGTGTTCCGGGAAGATACGAAGCAGAATTAGGTGTCATCGGCTGACCAACAGGTGTGGAAGGGACATATGGACTTGGAGCATTTGCTGAAGAGTTAGAATGCAGACATATCGTTAGAAGAAACCAATTACACAATATGTAAATAATCAAATAGCAGTACCGTAGTTCTCCCTAGGTGTTGGAGCATCATTGAAATTAACTCCTGGGGTATTTGCCCACCCTGATCCAGGTGTGGGGGCTTCGTATGGCCGAGCTGGTGGAGTTCCAGCCTGAAATTTTTTAATACAGATGTGTGAGTACTATATCAGCAGAAACAAGTTTTAATAAATAAGGAAAATGCAATCAGTCATTAATTGGCAAGAACATAACCTGGTAAGCTGGACTGCTACCCCAAGTGGCAGGATTTCCATCTTCCCAGTTATCCCTAGTATAACAACAATATAACCTTGGTTAGCATAACATATGATAGTTACTACTAAGATGAAACACGATGCAAGAAAACAAAGGACACTTGTTGCATCCCAATTCCAGAATAATTGCATGGATCAGAAATATCAAGGTTACAGAAATTGTATAACCTCGGAGGGCTCATAGGAGCCCAGGCTCGACTACGCATAGGTGTCCGCATTCCATCGTGTATCGGTGTTGCTGTATCCAATGAATAAGCAAACTTTTATCTGAGGGTAATAACAAGTGTTGAATGGAGGATACAAACATTATTTTATTGGTTATGCATTTAACTTGCACATGCTGAATGAATGAGCCATAAGTAGTACATTACTCTGTTACTGTAGATAACTAATGCGACGGAAAATTTTGAGATCACTGTTTAACCATGGCAGTTCATATTTCAATAAATAAAATGGCCAAAACCCATGTTTAAGCTCACATAGCCAGTATCGAGATGATAAACAGTAAGCATGGCTATTCATTTTCAAGAATACCATAACAAAAAAAAAAAGTTTTAAATAGTGATGAGTAGTAAACAAAAATATACATCATTTCAACAGACTACAGTAAAGCCTTTAGCTTATGAAATGATGAAACAATAAAGATGCAAGCCCACTGACAAAAATTAGAGATGCAATAGATTTGATAATTCATCGAACACTTGGAAATATAAGAAGAAAAACAAACAAACCTCCAGGGTCCCTCATTGGAGTCTGATAAGGATGTAGTGGTGTGCGAGATGGGTGCATTGGTGTTTCACCACCCAATGAGTAACGAGGTTCACTGGTTATGAAAGAAAGCTCGGATAAGCAAAATTAACAAACAAAACATTTGGTTTGCCCCAAATCAAAGGCAAAGGAAACATTACCGGAATGGTGTTGCAACTGCAGGAGTGTCAGCAATATCATCCCTCTTAACTGTGTATACAGAGTAGTCATGTTAGATATCAATATGCAAGAAGTCACATAATAAACTACTCCCTCCATCCCAAATTACTTGACATCCTAGCCTCTTCAAGTTTTCCCAATTTACTTGACATCCTCGCTTCTCAATGCACCTTTTTCTATTCCCAATACATCTCTATCTCTATCTCTCTCCTCCTCGTTTTCAGCACATCCCACCTTTTTAACTCTCCTTAGTTCTTGTGCCCAAAGCTAGGATGACAAGTAATTTGAAATGGAGGGAGTAGATAACAATAAAAGGATTTACCTGTAACAATCTTCATCAACGAATCAAGCTCCACACGTACAAGAGCACCAGTCACCTCTTTAACACGGCCACGGTACCCCTTATAAGGACCGGATTTAATCTTAATGCATTTACCCACCAGTGCATCCTGCCCTCTACCGCCACGACCACCACCTCCAAACCTTCCACCATCTGCATAAGAAGGCAATGTTTATTAGGATATATGCTAAAGCAAAGAAAGCAGTTGTGCTTCAAGAAATTTGGAAGAATAAATTAGAACATATCTAGAGAAAATGAGCCCTTGCTTGCTGGAATTAGGAATTATCAAAAGATCTCAAGATCGTACAATTCATGTGAGGCCCTCTAGGGGGCAGCCTTCCTGGAGATTGCAGAATGCTCGCTGGAGATCTCAGAGCACCAAGCCTTGCATCTGCTGTATCCATGTCCTGCATGAAAGGGCAGACAAAAGTATAAAATAAACAGCGAGAAAAATTTCCAGAGTAATGGACCACGGTTATTTAAGGACATTCAGCACCAACATTTCCACGACGGCCACCAGTTGATCCACCAACAAGAAGGCAAGACTGTGCTTTTGCACAAATAAAGCCAGCATGTTCAAGGTGATGCCTGTCATAGATAAACACTATGCCCTTGTGTATGTGTTCCACTGGCCCTTGTTTCCCCTAGTTTAACAAAATAGGAATATATATTCAGAAGGTTAAAGAAAAAAAATAATGCTACAAAATAACCAGTATTACTAAACAAAACTGAACTATAGCCCACCTTGCATGCTCCTTCAACAACCCTTACAACATCCTTAGCTGATATAATATTATTGGACCGGTCTTTTGCTGATGCTCGCCGATCAATCTTGCTTTTTATTTCTCTTAATTTTACAAGCACAACTTCAGGTCTATCTGGCACTCCTTTTAGAACCTAAGCATACGCTCATGTAAATATATATGAAGTGCAATTACCCATCATAAGTAAAAATGATAATAATAAACTTACCTGAAATGCTTCAGTTTCCACCCTTATAATCACACCAAATGATAAGTTGCTGAAAAAAGATTACAGAGATCCAGGTAAGTAACTACAAAAACTGAACTAATGCTATTGTTAGGGTACAGTTAAACTTACTCCAAAAGCACAAGATCATGCAATTCATAATCACCAATTCTTGTAATTCCAGTGGTAATTTCAGAGCTTTCCACCACATGATCCGCAAACACACGGATCTGTTTCATCCAAGAGCAGAACAGTTAAGATTAAAATAACACAAAGAAATTAGCTGGAGTTACTTATATAGGAGTAATATAATCTGGATAAAACAATGGCTCACGTGCTCTTTAGTTGTGTCTGATAAAATGATCAATACATGCCCTTCCACTTTAACAACCATGCCGGTGGCACCTTCTTGAACACCTGACACCACTTTTACATGGTCTCCAGGTTTAAAATATTTGCAAAGCTCTTTTTCATTGAAGGCTAGTGTTTTCTGCAGTTACAAAAGAATGCATTAGCACTAGACAAATAGCAATGATGTTCCAATTCCATAACAATAATGGTAGCTGAAGAAGCGCATTTGATTACCGGAAGATCGGATATTTTCGGTTTGATGTGAACAGTTTCATCTTCTACTTTCTCAACCCACCCTTCCAGATTTTTTAAATCACCTTTAATAACAATGACGGCATCACCTTTCATGAAGTGCCCTTTTTTCCTGTTAGCAAACAGAGTGGACAAGCTAGCCATATCTCCATTCATGTCATCACCAGGTTTCCTGAATTTCTCCAGTTCATCGAATGAAGGCTGAATATTATGTGTGTGGATTGATTTTACAGAGACTGTTTTATACAAGAAACCATCTTTGAACTGTAAATTGTCAACATAATCAAAGTATTCCCCAGTGTAAGTATCCCTCCTCCGTTCCACACGAATACGCATCTCCCTGTTTGAAAAAAAAAAATTAGCAACCAATAATACCAAACAATGATGCCACTTTTAGAAGAGATTGTCACCTCGCCTCCTCAATGTTGAAAAATCGTGGTGGTGGGACGAATGCTTTCTTCTTTGGAACCTCCCTACCTTCCTGAAACACAAATAAATAAATAATCTACCATCATAGTAACTCTTACAAGCTAACTAACTCAACAGCTCAACCAAAAACAAGAAAAATAAGAAGAAATCATGACAAGTATATCAGTACTTCAAATAGTTAGAGGACATAATATTTATTTGGCTTCTGAAAAGCTGGAGAGGGAGATGGGGTTGATGATTCCTTCTCATACAACAGTAACAACACTTACAATATAGAAAGTATAGAGGCAGTAATTAGATCCGGTTGAAAGTATAGAGGCAGTAATTAGATCCGGTTGATGATTCTTTCTCATACAACACTTACTGCAACTGACATCTTAGTTCTGACATATTGCTAGTAGGACATAATGGTTACTGCTACCTCAGTTGTCTTAATGGTGTTGACTAGTCATGGTCACCAACAAGAAAGACATGATCATGAAAAGAATTTTATAAGGAATACTCCCTGGTATGCTTTTATAATTTTTAATATAAATTATATCGGTGTATTTAAATAGGAGTAAAACATTATGGAAATGCTTGTACTGTTAAAACCAAACGAGATAGTTTTCCATGTGATGAATCAATAAAGCTTTAAGCATACAGTGTGAGACATTTTACAGCTTTAACACATAGATCCAAAGAAAATCAGAATATGATGATGCATAGTTAAACATAATAGACAGGAACTAAGCAAATTTATCCCTCTCCATTTATGCAGGAATTCGGTAGCAAACAATAAACAAACACACAAAATTTTGAGAAATAGGCATTAGTGATTACCTGTTTACTAACCAAAGTTTGTAAATCTATTCTAGGGATGAGCTTCACTTGTACCCTTTGGCGTACATTATCGACTTCAACAACCTGAAAAATATGATGGCATGAGCATCTGAAGAAAGATATAATGAGGATATACGAGGAAGGTAATGCACTTGTACCTTTGCAAGGTCACCTTTATATATACCCAGCTTCATCCGGACCCAGGTGTCCCGTGAAAGATCAACAGATTTGCTCTCAACAGAGAGGACATCTGCCATTTCTTTTATCGGAACTAATGTTATTTTCGCTGAAGAGTAAATGTTTCGTAGACCTTTGCAAGCCTGCGCAAAAAAAGTTCAGCATGGATCCATTTAAGAAGAAATAAAATGACAAGAAAATGCTTACCTCCTTGACGTGGGCCTCCTTTTCAGCTTCAACATAAATATAATTTTTTAGATGCTCCAATGCGATAGCAGACTTTATCTGAAGATCTGATCTATCAATGGACTTTTGCATGAGACAAATTGCTGTCTCCCTCTCATGTCCAATCTGAAGGCAAATCAGACATTAAAGTTGAACAAGGGAGAAGAATAAGCATCAATAGTCTTAATTAAGCTAAATCTTAAACCTACCGCGCATTTCACCATCCAGAGCTTTGGATCTTTCACTGATGGCAAGAGAGCTTGTTGTTCCACATCTGCAGCTTCCTCGCCATACTCAACGTGAGTAGATCTTGCATATCTCTCTCTTACTTGTCTTTCAATCTCATCAATGTCCTCTTCTTCCTCCCTCATAGGAATGGAATGACGTCTTGAGCTCCTACCAACATCTTCATCTGGAATGTCTGCCCCAGCATCGTTGATAAAGTCTGGAAAAAAAAAGGCACACAGAAGGCATTTCTGTCTTAGAAACTTGATGTTGGTTCTGTAACTTAGTAGAACAACAGCCATAATTAAATCTCGATAATTAAATTTAAGCAATTGTGGATTCAGAATTAACCCAAAAAATAATGTGATTCATTATACAGTGTTACTACCTTGCTATCAATAAAAGCCAGCACCCTTTATCACCCTATGTCTACTTTCCTCTGCTGAAGTTAAAAAAAAAAATCATATTCTTTCGAAAAAAGATCCATGCTCATCAACCAAGCTTCAGTTCTATTCAAGCAAGAACCATGTAGCAATAAGTAGCAAAACAGATAGTTTCACCATTAACATCTCTTATTTGTGTATATATTCTCAAATGACTCACGCTCGTTGCAGTATGTCAAATATGTAACTCTCAGTAACTAACAGAGAGAGTACGTTTATGAAGCTAATTCAGTAAAGATAAACTCAATATGTATGATCACAGTGTGGCCCATACCAAACAGTATCAAAGAACCATCTCCGGATTCCATAACATAGTTCAAAAAGAACATTGATTCACAAAATACTAGTTTGAACTTATCTCCTACATGAACACTCGGGTGCAGCACTATGAGTTGTGTCTAAACATGATTAAGCACCATCGTAAGATCTCCAGCAGAGGCTGACACTAAAATTAACTGTTTTTTATCTTCAACACAAAAACATCATCTACTCCAGTACACAACTACTGCAACCTGATTTTTTTCCTCGGCAGCATCCACTTACTGCCAAATCAGAATACAAAGTAGGTCATCCTATAAAAATCATAAATGGGCATCAAAATTGCTATTCCATGACCTAATCCCCAAATCTAGTTATGAACATCAAACAAATTCAGTTCAGATCTCAACAAAGCCCGCAGAGATACCACCACGGAGACAAGGGCACCTTCACTACGCAATCAAATAGAGCGAACACTCACCGTCTTCACCCTCGCCGTCGTCCTCCTCCTCCTCGTCCTCGTCCACCTGCGCCTCCTCATCGAAGAATCCGCGCACTCCACCGCCCCCCTTCTTCCTCGGCCTGCCCCCGCCGTCGTCGTCGTCCTCCTCCTCGTCGTCATCCTCCAGGGCCGAGTCATCGATGAAGTTATCCTCGCGCGACCGCTTCCGGCCGCCGCTGCCACCGCCGCCGCGGGACGCCTTCCCGCGCCGCGCCTCCTCCTCGTAGTCGTCCTCGTCGTCCTCCTCCTCGTCCACGTCGTAGGCTTCCTCCTCTTCCTCCTCCTCCTCCTCCACCTCGTCGTCGTCGTCGCGGTCGCGGCGAGCCATGGATTTGGCGGCTAGGTTTTCGAGCTCTCGCGGAGGCGCTCGCAGATGGAAGGGGAAGAACGTCGAGTCGCGTGTGGGGGAAGCCGAGGTGAGGAGGCTCTCCGCGAGGCGGCCGGCTCGGGTGATCGTGTCCGTGGGCCGTCGGATCCTGTCGGTAAAATCGAGATTCGGGCCGACTGCGCTGGTTTCTGGAGTGGGAGCTGGATTACTACAAATGAGTCGTACCTAGCAGGCTGGCCCCAAAAATAGATTTTTGCCCGGCCCAGGCACGGCACGGACCATTGAATGAAAGGAACCAACATGAAATTAGCGTGCTGTTGACAAAGCCCATAACCGCCTATGGTTATGGGCGGCCTTGGGCTTTATCAGCCCACCGAATTGGATGGACTAAAATCAATTGCCTTGGACAAACTGGACTTCAAGAAAAGCTTGCCTGCTTGCCTCCAAAACGAAAAAGAATAGAAGAGAACAAGAATCAACTGATCTTGCTGCCGGTGCGAGTCTGGACTCGAAGTTAGCAGCAGCTGCTACAGTGGGCATTATTCGACGTACGTACGAGTACCACGCGTCGGCCGGTCATGATTCGTACTAACGTCGGACGGTGATGAGATTCTCTCAATCATTTTGCTGATGAAATCTGGATTGCATGTGAGGGGGTGTTGGAACTACTCGTAGCTGGAGAACGGAACGAACAGGCTGGGTCTGGTGCTGGGACGGGGGCTGGGAAGGCAGCCACTGCGGTCTAGACTCTACCCCGTTCCGCGTCGCCGGCGCCGCGGCGTGTATAACTGTACGACCAGTAGCCACAGATTCGTACCCGGACGCTAACCACGGGCAGATCAGATCGGTCACTGATCGCTCGGCTCAATGATGAGCCGCGCACCCGGACGCTTTGGTCCGTACCCGTATCATGCCTCCGCCTTCGCTCCCACCACATGGCCACGTGCGACCTCGCACAACCGCTGTCGACCGACCTGAGCTGCCGGCTGCCGCCACCACCGCATGACCACCAGCGTCCCTACGTTCCCGACCACCACCCCGCCGGGACGGCCAGCGCGCCGAGCGACTCGGAGGCCGAAACGTAGCCGCGCGCTGGCCCGCGACTACTGTCCGCTGCCGCGCGCTGGCCCGCGACGGGACCTCCGCCCCGGCAGCCGCCAGCGCCGCGCTGACGAGGACGCGGGCGTGAACGGACCCCGGGCGCTCGCGGGCGCGCGCTGAAGAGGACGCGAGCGCGAACGTACGGCCACCGCGCGCTTGCTTCCCACTCCAAACCGCGACGACGTCGACGTCGACGTCGGCGGGTTAAGTTAAAACCTTACCGCCCGATCATCGCAGCTGGGGTTCCACCTTTCCCGATCGAGACGGCTGTCACCACCGCTCGCCGTGGCCGGAGTACAAAACCCCAACCCGCACGTAACCACAGGCTTAAAAAAAAATCTACTCTGCCTGCGACCGCGTGTGGTTCCATGTTACCGAACGACCAGTTTTCTTTCGTGCCGGACAGTCCATCCGTTTTGGACGCTCCAACTGAAACGCCCCATAATTTGCAGAGCGAAAAAATTGCATAATAGTAGTAGGAACACTGACCTGCGCCGACTTTTCGCTCCTTTTCTTCTCACCAGAAAAAATAAAGAAGCGGCAATGATTCCGCGGAGGAATATTCCCTCGGGATGTGCGCATCTGTACTTGCCTCTTTCCCGCCGTTGCTTTTGCGCGCGCGCGCACTCGATCTGCCCCTTCCGGTCTACAGGTAGTACCGGCTTTGTGTAGCCTTTCCTGGTCCCGCTAAGCCAAGTGGTGCTAGCTGCCACTGCAAAGCTCTGTGTGGACGCAGCATTTTTCAAAAAGGAAAGGATAAATCAGGTCGCTCAAATATCACCCATCAAATCGTTCACTTGCGTAGATTCTCCTTCTTCGAGGCGGAAAATTACAAAAACTATGTCAAGTTTTTTTATTTAAAAAAAACTAAAAACAGGGGAGGGTTTCATGTCCCCCTTCGTAAACTCGTTGTTTCCAAACCGACACGTATGTTTTTTCACGTGGTCCCGGTGCGGGCACTCGACGAACCACACGATTTTTCAGTCGGGTTTCTACTCGATTACTTGCGCGCAGTTTCAGTGGCCAGGCAGGTCTCGATATCCCTTTCCCTGTGATGGATGGAACAGCGAAAGCAAAAGGCCGTATATTTCAGTTTCCTGCGGACCGATCGACTAGGGAAAATAAACGTTCGAAATTCAGAGCATCGGGTACGTTGGAGGAGACGAGGAGCTAGCTTAGGTCGCCTTGTTGAACGATAGAAGAACACGAGGCTGGCACAGCTGGGTGGGTGCATCATGTCGCCTTTGTTCCTGTCGACGCGCACGCTCGATTCGTCGCAGCCGAGACGCCTTTTCTTTCGCGACCGGACCACTGGACCAGTGCCTCGCTTCGTTCGCCGCCGGTCCTTTTGCCTTTTAGCTAGGCTAGGCTAAGGCTAGCTAGCTCCGTCGTTAATTGTTCGGTCGATGACGATGACCTCTCATTCACGGAAGAAAGAAGAAAGTGCGGCGACCGCGCGATCTGAACCTTCCCTTTTCTTCCCTCCCTGCATGTTCCGGTCCAATGGTCCGTGTAGATAGAACGAGTACAAGTAGTTATTTGTAGTACCCTGCATAGATTGCATCTGTTTGGCGCATCGATCACTTCTTGCTTCTAGAGTAGCATTTGAAACTTTATCGGTAGAACTTCAAATGTTGTTATTATTGGACATAAGAGTACAATCTTTTCTAGAACTTCAAATGTACAATCTTTTCTAGGATCTATACTAGTACTGGTAGTACATTTTACTTCATCGCAATGAAAAAAGAATAGAGAGAACTAGATGCTAGCATCGGGCTTAAGTCAGCTTCATCCTACGTACAGTACTATCGACCATACCCTGTACGTTGACATTTGATTAATTTCGCGATCGAAGAGTTTTTACGCGAGAGGACTCCGGCTTTCCTACCTTCTCTAGTACTCCTACTAGACTAGATCAGAACATCAGTTCCATATTGACTTTTTTCGCTCGTTGGAAACCCAGAAGAACTGGTTTCATCTTTCTGCGGCTGAGGGCCCTGTGCATATACCTACAGCTAGCCCACCGTCAAATCATCCACGCCAGCATTTTTCATGCCGCCCAACCAACTCCAGTCTCACGCGACCAATGTCGGGCTACTCACCAATCACCATGATTTTTGCTTCGCATTGTCTCGCCGTCGTCCGAAACTCTTCTAGTTGCACGGTGTTCCATTTTCTAGATTGTGGTGCAGGCAAACTCTGCACTCCCTTCATATTTTTTTCTTGTTGACATCTAGCTACAACCGCAAAATTTGTGCTAACTGACGTCAACAGAAAATATCGGAACTTGAAATAATCTTGCGCGAACTTCCGCCTTCCGCGAAGCCAAGGCGAGAGCATCTTTTCCATTGTTATCGTAAAAAAAAAAGGTATGGCGATCTTCAGAGAAAAAGAAAACCTTTTTCCCTGGTTAGTGCACTCTGATCATGCAAGCGGGCTCTCCCTATATCTTCGCAACCGAACGTCGCGTCGCCAATGAGCTCGCGAGAACAGAGAACACGCTGAAATCTGCGTCGTGACTCAGCCTGCAGGTTCGATTAGAGCCGTTCGTACGTGTCGTTGTTGCTTGCCCGTTCGGGGTCTCCGAATCCGGCAATGGAGGAGGTTAGGTGAGCCAACGGACGACGCACTCATGCGTGACACGTGCACATCACTGGCGGAATCCCTTGGTCGTGCCGGTTGCCACCCAGTTTTTACCTCCTCACACCGTTATTTAATAGATGTTCGTCCTTGATTTTTAATTTTAATTTTGATTTTTTTATTTTATTTAAAAAATTAGTTTAAATATATAAAATTTAAAAAATAACTCTAATAATTAATTAAATTATAATAAAATATATTATTTTTATCAAAATTGTTTAAATAAGATGAAACGTCAAAGTTGAAATTAAAAATCAACAGCAACATTAATTTAAAAACGGAGGGAGTATCTTGTAAAATTTTGCATTAGAGTTGTTAGGATCATGTACCCTGGGTACGCGCCGACTCATACTCGTATCTGTATTATATGGGTCAAGACTCTGAGGGGTTTTAGGGTTAGACGACAGAGCAAGAACGCGCGCTCCGATCTTCGGGGCAACGATCTACGAAAGTCAAGTCTTAGCCGTATTTAACGCTAAAATGTACAATGAGACCGACCTCCGAAGGTCGACCCCGGTGGCCGACCTCTGGGGTAGGTGCAGTATTTATGTTGCATTTATTCTGGCAGCCAACCGCCAACTGTCTCGACGGGACGGGCCGAGTTCACCGAGACATGAGCGAGCCGCGGAAGTCTACAGACAAGACCCGACGACACTGTGTCTGACACTATAATACCAAACTGACACTACAGTACCCAGCGCGACGTGCGACGCGACGGGCGTGACGAATGATGACGACGTCAATGAAAGACCCACCTGTCAGCGAGACAGTAAAAGAGCATAGGGCCCACCATTTTGTAACCCCGGGCCGTTCTATATAAAGGAGGTCCAAGGAGCGATATAGGAGGTTCTAACGCTAAACTCTCGCGGGCAACCGTTTACACGCGCGAGCAACCTCACAAACACGTGCATCGAGCACCTCACAACTTAGATGCCAGGCTCTCTCCCGAAGAGAGAGTTCGACCCTTTGTACTCACCCACTGATATAAACCACTTCTTGGATATAGGGTATTATACCGTTCGAGGTGGCTCGAACTAGGTAAAAAACCTCATTGAGTAATTCGTAGACTATGCCACATCGAATACGAACACACACCACCCCCTCGATCTTATTTCGTACTGTGTTAATCGTCAGAATGCCAACAGTTGGCGCGTCAGAAAGGGGAATTTCTTGATGTGCGCTCGCTTCGACTTTTCGATGACTTCCTTCTTCGCCGTTGTGGAAGACACTTCGGTCTCCCACCTTCGCTTCGGAGATTCAGCGTCGCCATCACCGAAGATGGCCGGTCGTGGCGCGTCCCCACCTTTAGCTCCAGATAGGCATTTCACTTCGAAAGCCTGAACTTCATCGCCAACGAAAAACGAAAGCGGCTTCGCCTTCAGACTCCGCGCAGGAAATGCCAGCGGAGCCATGCCGTTTTGAGGCACGACCAATCGAGAGAGTGCTTCGCTCTTTATGCCCAAAAGGGCGGGGAGCCAGGGACTCTTGGCAACACGCCGGGCGCCAACCCATCTCCTACCGTTCTTTAATGGATATCGTCGTTAATTTTTAATTTTAATTTTGACTTTTTATTTTATTTAAAAAATTAGTTTAAATATGTAAAATTTAAAAAAATAACTCTAATAATTAATCAAATTATAATAAAATATATAATTTTTATCAAAATTGTTTGAATAAGACGAAAGTTCAAAGTTGAAATTAAAAATCAACGACGACATTAATTTAAAAACGGAGAGAGTATCCTCGTAAACTTTTGCATTAGAGTAGCTGAGATGAGAGGTTGTGTAGTAAAGCGGTACTGCTGGATCTACGAACGAAGTTTACGAACTGTGAGTGTTCAGCCCTCTGCTTGGCCCCACCTCCCTTCTCTCTGCTACGAGTGAGTGCGTAGGAATTTCGTAGATCTAGTACGTAGACGTAGCAGTGCTCATAGTAAAGTGCGTGATCGTTTAAACTTTTTCTTGTTGCGGATGTAATAACTAAAATTTTAACTTAGTTGCCCGCAGCCACAGACACAGCCGCAACAAAAATAAGTTGAAAGGAACACACCCAGAATCTTCAGTGTTGGTGCGGCTAGCCTTGTGGACACGACAGAATCGGTGCCCTCTGGCGCGACGTGGCTGCGCACGTATATATGTATGCGAGCAGCGAGTGAATCAGAGCCGTTCAAAGTTTGATCAACGAAGCAGGGTAGAACGCCGGCCGGTCAGGAGCGACGTCGTTGCGAATGACCTGATCAGGACGACTCGCGCGTTGTCGTCAAGAGCACCTACGGTTGGCGATCAAGTTTGATCGAGTTGGTCAGCATAAACGGCGGCAAGATCGCACCTTACGCTGGACGTTGAACGAACAGACGAAAACGATCGAGGGGGCCTCCATCCTCGCCGTGCACGCTTCCTTGCTGGATATAACTCGAGACCCGACATGAAGAAGACAGCAAAGCCACATGGGCAGATCGATGGGCTAACGGTCCAACGCTTCAGGCCAGCAGGTGTCACCGGCGGTGTCGTCGCGGCCGCAATAACAAATTTTTTTCCCTTACCCATGAAAACATGATGGATAAATCCCGGAGATTCGTTCTGGTTCCCACCGGGTGGGCGGGTGGTAGTGAAATGCTCATCCAAAATTCAAGGAAACAATCGTGACGGACGCTGGGTGGTATGATCAAGTATCGACCAAAAAGATCAGTTTCAAATTTATGGCGAAAACAAATGTTGGCAAGTGAATGGTAGTAATATTTTTTCTCGTTTTAAAATTCCAGATATCTGCACTCTTATTTTCGTGCTGAATTTGAATAAACCGGAAATACTGATCTTGGGCTGCATTTTTGTGGCACTGGTTAGTGAAGTTTCCGTGGACGTTGTCCGGCTACGCGAGATTCTACCGAGCCCCAGTTTCCCCACCACGGGTTCCGGTTTGTCTCCAGAGAAGGATACAGGCGAGTCAACACCACTGTTCCGTTATCTCACAAAACAAAAAAGAAAAAAAAAACCTGTTCCGTTCGTTCCTCCCGTTCCGTCCCGTTGCTGTCAGCGGCGGGCTTTGTCGTGTACGGACACGTCGAACCGTGCCGAGCAAGACTTGGAAAAACGTCGCGTCGTTGTAGTTAGTATGAGTAGAAAAAACGGACGTCCATCCGACCGGTCGTTCTCCGATGTGCCGCTGCTCGGTGGACCTCTCAAACAGTGCCCCCTGCAAAAAGTACGGACAGCGCGCGGCGTCGTCCATGCGCCGGATCGAACGACGGGCACAGCGTCCGTTCTGTGCCAAAATCCGCGCATCGTCGTTGTGGCTGTGGCGGTGCTCGTCGATCGTCAACGCTCAAACTTCTCGACTCTGCTACGCACGCACACCTACATTGGCCTTGTGCTCCAGCAAGCAGGGCTAACTCGAGCCGTGTCCGGTGGCAGGCAACACGACCGTCGACTTGGAAGATGACGTCACGAGGACGGAAAATACCAGGCACGATCAACGAAAGGATAAGGGCCAAGGCAGGTTACGGGCACGCGCGAGCAGCGAAGCTTCCGGTCGTGGGAGACCGGGGAGAGATTCAGCCGGATCCCGGAAGTCACGTCTTCTAGATTCAACAAGGATGCCGCCGTGGACCGACCGCGCGTCGTACCCGCCGGCTTCGTCCGACCCGCGGACGGACCGCCGCCGCCGCCGGCGCACGACTCCGCAGCACCTAGCAGCCCGCCGGTTTGACGCGTGCGTGCTCACGTCGCCCGCCACCACCACCTCCACTACGCCGCGCCCGTCAAAAACGCCGGGCGGCTACCTGGCCGCCGCCTGGCTGGCCCGGCCGACCATAACGCGCGCGCACGCGTTCCGTGTCGAGAAAAGCCGGGTGAGCTCGGCGTCGGTACCGGTGGGTGGTGTGCTGTGGGGAAAAGCGGCCTTCACCGCCCCTCATATCCGAGGGAAGCTGGCTCCCAGCCACTGCCAATGAAGTCTCTTCTGAAAAAACACATCGTCGCTGTCGGAGCCGTCGCGTGCGGAACTTGGACGGCTGGCGGGATCCCCGCATGACGGGGCACGGGAAAAAAACCGCGTCGCTATGCTGTGTCCGCGAAGGCAGCAGCGGTAAAAGGCAGGGCGGGCTGCCAGCGTTGCGCGTCAGCGGACGGATCGCCTCCCAGATTTTGACCGAGAAGCTGTTCGATCGACCGCCAACGGCGATTGCGTCGCGGGTCGACCAGACGACCACTAGTGACTTGGAGGAGGGGCCAATGGCGCGTGACGCAAATGCCAACTGTGAATTTGTGTTTCAAGTGAAACTCTAGTTGTTTTGGTTTGGAGAGAGAAAAGCAAACCTCTCTCACGGAAACCATTAAAAAATACCAGTAGTATCTAATTTTAAATTTAAATTCAAAATCGAAGCAGTAATAATAAGAAACCATTTTCTCTTTCATACTTTTTATTACTGCCGTTGAGTGTCACATAGATCTTCAAGCTCACCCGGTTGTAAAAAACGATAATGTTGGAAATTTCAAAGCCAGTAGAAGTAAAAAATAATAATATCAATTTAAGTGATAAAGATCAACCTAAATACATAAAACCACGAGAGAAAGGTGCGCCAAAAAAAACTAGCACGATAATGTGAAATACGTTTTTTTTCTCATGTGCGTACAAAAGTGACGAGTTTGCAACTTGATCCATCTACCATCAACTCACACCGTTGCACAGAAATACACGATTAACCCTTACCCTAATATGTCAGAACTCATGCGTATACAACACCATCCTACATGTTTCTATGTGACTAAAATAAAACTTGTTGCATCTTTATAACTTTGTGCATTAAGTCTTAAAACTTTCTATGATAAAAGTTTGAGTTACTGAGTGACTTATCGAATGTTGCATCCTTTATCTTTAGAGATAAAAAAAGAAAAATCAATCATAGATGTATTTGTGGGAGACAAAATATATATTAATGATGTTTTGATAAACATCACTCTTAATTATAAGACTCATGTGGACAGGTAGATTTGTCTCATTAATTTTTTCACTTAACTCTATATAATGATTCATAATTAATTTCTAAATAAGTAATATCTTATGATATTTTCTACCGAATTTATCACCATCTCAAACTGATCTCTCACAATTATTTTAATTAATTCAACCACACCATGAATGAAATTCCATAACCGGTAAAATCATCATCGAACTCCTTAATCCCTTCTTTCTTACCCAAACTTTTCTTCCTCTTGCCTTTTTTCTCCCTATCAGCTTATAAATAACCGGCCTTCCAAGCTCGCCCACACGGCCACACCGTTCACGACGCCGCAAACACAGAAACCACCACCTGCCCTCTGTTTTACGACTCTGCCCTCCCCGTGCGAGCGAAGCCATGAAGCTGGAGGTCGCGCCGAAGCAGAGCTTCCTGGAGGCGGAGCACGGGGAGGACGCCATGGGGATGAGCGCCCTGGAGCTGTGGAAGCTCGAGAAGCTGCCCAAGATCTGCCCCATGCCGCCGCCGATGCCTCCGGCGGCGGCATGCGACGACGACGAGACGACGCTCGTACCGCCGCTCAACTTCGCGATGGTCGACGACGGCATCTTCCGCTCCGGCTTCCCGGAGGCCACCAATTTCCGGTTCTTGGAGTCCCTCAATCTCCGCAGCATCGTGTGAGGATTTGTCCTCTTGCGTCCCTCGCGCGAATTCTTGCGCGCTCGTGTCGTGTGGGCTCTGTCTGACCTTTCTTGGGCGCAAGCCAGGTACCTGTGCCCGGAGCCGTATCCGGAGGCGAACCTGGAATTCCTCGAGAGGAACGGGATCAGGCTCCACCAGTTCGGGATTGAAGGTCGCAAGGTAACGAGCCACGAACAATCTGGCTTTGTTTCACGAAATTCTTTTGTTGCTTTTACGGTTGATTGATGTCAATTCTTGGAGAACTAGAATTACCGGGGATGGATAAAATACGGTTGCTTTTCGGTAATATTCATGATGAATGGTCTGTTTGTATCGAATCGACGACGCTGATCATGTCGTATTCTGTGCATCCTAATTTTTAATACTAGTTGTACTTCATCAATGATGAATTTTGGGGACTGTTTCTCAAAAAAAAAAATTGATGAATTTTGGGGACGACTCGAAGCTCTACCAAGTCAAATTGATTTGTTATTGCAACTGACTTGTCTGAAAGGGTTCATGTATAAATCTTTTCCATTTAATACACTCTGGAGGACTTTCAAATTTATCTGGAGAGGTCCCTTTCAGCATTGTTTTGATCAGCCAGCTGTGCTGCAGATTTTAAAAAGTTCTTTTCCAAAAATTCTCAAAGAATTGTTTAAGTTTTGTGTTCCTCTGAATACAAGGCTATCAGCCTACCAGCAAGGGTGCACCATTCTTTTGGCTTGCAGCATGTACACTGGACTTGCTTTTGTTTCCATTTCTGTTTTCGATTTCTTCTTCTAGTTCTTCTTTCAGTGATTTTTTCACTGTTCGTGCAAAGTAGATAAATCACGCAATTACTTTGATACAAGGATTCTCTTCATCTCTTGTTTACATCTCAGTTCTAGTAGATGAATTCCGTCGCCATATCCTATTGATAGCAGTCCAACGATCTGTTCATGTCCTAAAATCCCTTTTTTTTTGTGGAAAATAATGCCCTAAACTCCTTAGCAGTAGTTGGTTCTAGATTTTTTGTGGGAATCTGTATGGATTCCAAAGGGGCAAGCAAACAATTCCTGCTGACAACAATAATGCCTTTTTCTCCTTTTTATTTTCAAAAAGCACTGTTTGGTTGGTTGAGTATGTACTTTTGCAGAAGGCAACTTTGTCCAATTTTGCTAACTAAAACCCAAATTTCTTGGCAGCACATTTTTTCTGTAGCATCTTGTTTTGTATTTGGGAGTCAAAATCTATAATGCGCTTGCTTAGCGGGCAAAGGCCCAATCTAACTGCATATATCCAAGTTGTAATGGTGGTGTCAATGATGTATAACATAAGTGGTGATGTTTGACGAGAATAACTAGCCCTTAGGGGCAACAAAAAATTGGTTTACAGTTTTCTTTATGGTCATGGAGCTTAGGAATAGACACATTGAAGCAGTGGTAGTACACTGTGCATCCATACGTATCGCTATCCAGTGTCTTGTTTTGTGGCTGGCGAGAGGAATGGCACTAACAGCACGGGTCTGCAGCGGTGTTTCTAGAAATATAAATTTGTGGTTGATATAGAGTACCACAGATGAATCTTGGAATGGGAGATTCCTTTAACTGAAAATATAGTTTTGTAATCAGGTTGACAGAAGCTGTTTTGTATCTATCTGGATAACGTGTAAAATTGTAATTGTCTGTAAAAATATACATGTATTCATAATTTTAGAATTGCTATTGCATATATGTACAAATTTCGTGGTACTGCAATTACTACAAATATGTTCTTACTCTCATTCAGAATATGCTTATATTGCCTTTGCATAAATTGGATATGTAAGGATTGCATAATTTTGACAGTTTTTCTCGTATGAAAAATCAATAGATAGTGGCCAATAGTGGATTCAAAAGTTTTTTTTACTGTAGTTGTGGTTATTTTGAGGCAAATGTCATTGCTTTCTGAGCTTATTGATTTGTCACCGCGTCTTCTATTTGTATATGCACACCAAATGTGTTGACACCAGTATCTAAATAGGTCCAAGGAAACTTCATTTAGGAGATAGTCAATATTCTGTATAGGAAAATTTGCTATATTTGGGAAATTCTTTCTTCTTGGTGCCGATGGATGCAGTGAAGTGAACCAAAAGAAAACATAAAACCCAGAGCTGTTTTCTCTCTATTTTACCGTTTGAACACACAGATGTCATTAACTGAAAAATGGTTTGTTTGTTTGTTGCTCAGAACTGTTCATATGTTGATAGCTGCCGTTCATATGTTGATAGCTGTCGATAAACCATGGTATGATTGCTGTTTTATTATTATTATTTTAGAAACTGGTATGATCGCTGTTGATCAGCTGTGGACATTTCCTCTTGTGGTTCTCCTTGATAAAATAAGGCCTATGCATGAGAACCAGTGTTGCTGACCTCATTCCAGATCTTCCATCTTTGTCACATCTTTGCAAATCCTATTTTACTTTTGCCCAGCAAAGTTGGCTTTTTTCTTTCATCAATTAACATAGGCCCAATTGCTTAAAATCATTGATGCATTCATACGTGACTTACCATCATCAGTTTTTTAGGAAGCCGTCATCTTATATCTCTTCTGACTTTTCTTGACCTTGCTGCCTTTCTGTCCATACATGTAGCCCAATCTTAGTGGTATAACATTATAGCTCAGCAGATATCTGTACGTCATTTCTTTTTCCTTCAATGACCTGCTAGTGGGCCTAGTGGCAGATGGATAAGAAAATTGACGACTCTTTGGTAGTGACAGAAAATAACTCTTTTGCATACCGTGCTAGCTTGTAGTATTTAGGATTGCTAAAACTTTGTAGGCCATATTTAATTTTTAAAGCTGATCAGTCGGTGTGTATGAATTATTCGTTTTGGCTCGAACTGATGTAGCTCATGAACAGTCTGATAACCTGAAATTCTGCTGCTGCAGGAACCCTTCGTGACCATCCCTGATGACAAGATACGGGAGGCGCTCAAAGTGGTCCTAGGTACTTCATATTTCTTCAGGCTCTGAATATCCTGCACATTACCATCACAGCATTAAAGAATCTCATTCCTATATCGTTCTCTTTTTTCTTTGATACGCAGATCCAAGAAACCAACCACTGCTAATCCACTGCAAGAGAGGCAAGGTGAGTTGGGGGATCCCACTTGCAGTTTGCATCTCATCAAGAAATTAGCCTTGATCTCCCACAAAACAACCGCTGAATCTTTGCAACCTCTGCAGCACCGAACCGGCTGCGTCGTCGGATGCTTGAGGAAGCTGCAGAAATGGTGCTTGTCTTCGGTCTTCGACGAGTACCACCGCTTCGCCGCGGCGAAGGCGAGGATCACTGACCAGAGGTTCATGGAGCTGTTCGACGTCTCGAGCTTGAAGCACCTGACACCATCACATTGTTAACCAAGACGTTCGACCGCTCGATCGCTTGACCTTCCCCATTCTAGCACCTCCCCCCAGTCTACCTTCCTGCAGTCAATGAACCGATTCAGCCGTCAATAATCTTGGAACCCGTAGAATCCATGACCTAGTCATGAGACCTTTGCAGAAAAGCTTCTTTGTGTTCAAGAGGTGTAGTTTCGATCCCCTGCATAGCGCGATGCGGAGCGTAAGAACCTGGACAGGCGTGGTAGGATTGCAAGAGGTTTTCTCTTTTTTTGGTAACTCTTGCGAGGAATTTACCATTGTTTTCGGGTACTGAAGATGTACTCGATCGAGCAGCATTGTTTGCTCGGCGGGAATGAACTCTCTCTGAATGCAAAAAGCTTTGGCTATCTTGAGTGTTGCCTATGTGCCATATGTAAATGTGATCGTGTGCATCCGTCATGACTACGCACCGACATCTTGTGAACAGTACTGTTTGCTACGAAATAAGTGTAATATTAAATTTTTAAATATATCTTTTTGACCATTTATTTTATTAAAAAATTTGTGAAAAAATATTTATTTTATTGTGAAATAATTTATTATTAGAAGTACTTGTTTATTTTTATATTTTCGTAAATTTTTTAAATAAAATGAATGGTCATAAGACAATTTTAAAAAGTAAAAAAATATAATTTATTTTAAGACGAATGAGTCGTTCATTTTTATTTTTGAACTGCTTAGCCCCTGAAATTTACAGCTTATTCATAAAAATAATATAAGTTGTGTCAAATAATAAATTTATTTCACAACTTATTAGTTCAACATTTTTTAGAATAAGCTAAAAAAACATCTTGTTTGTCAACTATTTAAATTAACTGCTTTGTTAGCTCTAGCTTTGCCGAATATATAACTTTATTTCAATCCCCTGTAGAAAAAAAGGTTCAATCATTTCGAGATGCGAAACAAAATGAGATGCAGAAGGGCTCAGAATTTTTTTTTGGGTTTTTGCATGGAAACTGGGGGCATTCAGCCCAATAATTCCCAATTTTGGGCCGTGCCCAGGGTGAAGGCCAGTGACGCATGGGAGGCCTGCCCGATTGGCAATGTTACCGTTGGACGCAACAGGACACTTGACCAATTGTGTCCCACAGGTCATCGACCGGGTCACGACCGGGTCACGAGACGGAGGTCTCCCGGTCGGCGACAGCGCCACGTATTTCCAAGCGCGAACAGTCTGCGAGGCAGCGTCGCCATCTCTCTCCCACGTTCACCACAGTGACTACTCATTCACCGATAAACGGGCCCCACAAACCCTACCCCACTAGTCATTGAGATCTCATACGTCTCCCTGCCCTTCCAAGCTTCCACACTCTTCACCTACTCCTCACACAGCTGGCTCCCGAGCTCGCAGCGCTGAGCGGCGATTGCGAGCTCCACTCCCCGTCCGCTGCGGCTCCCGAAGAAGCCCGAACCCTAAACCACCCCAGCTCAAATGCCGAGGCCGACGTCCGCCGCGGCGGCGTCCGCGGCCGCGTTTCTGGTGGTGATCCTCGCGTTGCGCGGCGCGACGGCGAAGACGACGATCGAGCCGTGCTCGAGCGCGGACACGTGCCCCGCGCTGCTCGGGTACACGCTCTACGCGGACATGAAGGTGTCCGAGGTGGCCGCGCTCTTCGACGCCGACCCGACGGCGGTGCTCGCGGCCAACGCGCTCGACTTCGCCTCCCCCGGCTCCGCCAACCGCATCCTCCCCGCGGGGCTGCCCCTCCGCGTGCCCACCGCATGCGCCTGCGCCGACGGCGTCCGCAAGTCCGTCTCCGTGCGCTACGCCGCGCGCCCCGCCGACACCCTCGCCTCCATCGCCGACGTCGTCTTCGCCGGGCTCGCGTCCACCGACCAGATCCGCACCGCCAACGGGCTCGCCGCCGAGGACCCCGACGCGCCGCTAGACCCCGGCCAGAGGCTCGTTGTCCCGCTTCCCTGCGTATGCTTCAACTCCACCGACAACAACCTCCCTGCCATCTACCTCTCCTATGTCGTGCGGGTCGGGGACACCGTGCAATCCATCGCCGCGAGCCACGCCACCACCGTCACGGATATCAGCAATGTGAACGCTATGGGGAGCCCCATCGTCGCGCCCGGTGACATCCTTGCAATCCCTTTACCAGGTAACCTTTTGTTGGATGGCTCTAAGATTGGAATCATTTTCGTCTCTGATCAAAGCAGACACCAAATGGATAACTTGGACACATTCCCATCTTTTAACTAATTAAATCCAAACGCTGTTTTAAGTTTTTTTTGGATGTTAAGTATTCAATTAGTTACAGCATTTCACTCCTTCAGACTACATATAACAGCAGGCCATCTAAAAATGATTGAAATGTTTGTTGACGAATACCTTTGTCAGTAGTCCTGCAAACCTGCAATTTGATGTTAATCGTATGTCTACAGCTTGTTATGGCAATGCCAACGTTTAATGTGGGATGCAGAAATACTATTAAACTACTGCATAAAATGGTTGGGAGTTGGGACAAGCCACAGCTGCTGCCAAGTTGCAAAAAATATACATAACTATTTTGCATTTGTGACTTCTGAGTGTTCAAACATGCCACAATTCATGAATTTAACAAACGATTCTATCAGTGAATTCAGCTATATACTCCATCCGTTCATTTTTTATGGTCATTTGTAGGATTTGAATTTTGTTCCATTATAGAAATCATTCTCACTTCCCAATACACCGTTCTTTTTAGGAATCCAATTATATCTCTGTCTCTCTCCTTGTTTCCTATGCACCATAGGAGTACCTTGTTCACTTCTTGATACTCATGCCCAGATCTAGAATGAAAATTGAGCGCTCCTTTGGAACACAGGATTCTCAAAGCATAGGAGTAGCAAAAGCATTGGATTGCAATATGATGCTATATGAAATCGTATAGGAAAGATTTCTCTAAAGAAGTTGTTTGGATGTAGCACAGGAAAACATCATCTGGGAGAGTTTATTAGACAAAAGGAGTGAGATAGACCCACTATGCATTGGAGTTTTTAAAGGAATTCTAACATGAGGTTTGATCTCATGTTTAGAATCCTCCAGAAAATGAAGGAATTAATCCTATGGAATTTCCCCATGCAGTCCTATGTTCCAAAGGGCTTGATAGGAATCAAATCCCTCCACAATTCCTCCATTCTAAAGGAGACCTTAAAACATAAATGGAGGGTGTAACAAATGTTCGGTGGTACTAGATATTTTTTATAATTTTTATTGAATGATCTCTTACATTTATGGATGCTCATCCTTCATGGTCCTTAATGTTCCACAGTGATGGATTGGATACTTTCTTGCTTTGTCTGTATCGGTGCTGATTCTATCTTTCTTTCTAATGATGCATTTTTTTTCCCTTCTTGATCAGCTTGTGCATCAGCATTTCCTAACTCAGCTTCAGACAATGGATTTCTTGTGGCAAATGGGACCTACGGACTAACCGCTGGTAACTGTGTGGAGTGCAGTTGTGGGCCAGCAGATCTCAAGTAAAGTTTTTTCCCTTTTATTTAAATCCTTTATTCAATATAGTTTTATTGCCTTTATCCTTTTTTGGATCATAACTCTTCTTTCATTTCTTATGCACCAGTTTGTATTGCACTCCAGCTTCATTAACAGCATCATGTTCAAGTATGGAGTGCTCCAATAGCAGCCTAATTATTGGTAACGTGACTGCACAACCGACCAGTGGTGGCTGCAGTGTATCGACTTGCAACTATGCGGGCTATGTAAATGGAACCATTGCAACATCGTAAGAAAAACATACGTTATAAGTTTCCATTTTTTTTTTGTCTGGATCTCATAAAAACATAAAGATGATCTCATATTACTTTGCTTGTGCAGTCTATCCTCTGGTATTCAACCCACATGCCCAGGTAATTTTTTGTTGTCTTCACTTTAGTGACTATATATATTTGGCTATGTAAATACAAATTCATTTAGTTTTGGTACTTTATTAAAATTTCCTTTTTAATGCAATTATTGAGCCTTTTAGAGTTTGCTTTTGAAAGATTCACTGAGATCTGTCTAATTATAACCTATAAGGCATGTTTTCATAAACTGTATGAAACAGTTAACTGTTTAGGCCGTTTAACAAAAGACCTAAAATGGTTCCCCGTTAACTAATAGAAGGATAGAAGGAGCTTAGTGGTTCACCCACTTGGTCATTATGTTTCAGTGAATACATTCACAGTTCTTATCTTAAAGAAAAAGGTGAGGAAATAAAATTTTCCGTTGGTTTACGAGGAGTTTGCAATACAATTTTTATTATGATTGCCATGTCAGGGCATCAAGTTCTCCTGGAATTTGATCAAACAACATGATCTAGATAGTTGAATCTTTATTCTTGGCCGCCAAAGCATCGTGGCACAGGAATAGTGGGCAATCTGTCAGTAGTAGTCTATTTCATAGATATTTCATTTGCCTTATATGATGCATCATATGTAAGTCATTATTGGCTCTTGTTTTCTCAATAATTTCAATCATCAACGCAGGACCACATCAATTTCCCCCTCTCACGGCGCTGCCTACCGCAGCAAACCATGGATCATATTCTCCAGCACCTGCGCCAGGACCTGGAGAGGCAGGCGGTTTTATTCCTGGCTCATCGTCGCCAGGAGGATCCAACGTATCTCCTACAAACACCCCATCTGGAAGTGTCACGCGGGCATCGTCTTTGATGAGTCAACCATGTTTGATCTTCCTCCTTTTCATTCTTTACTCAGTTTTGTAGTTCCAGCGTGAATTCCTGTGCAGAGTTTGTAGGCTGTACTTGTATTGAACAGGAATACTCGTTCAACCATTTGTGTATGTAACCCTTTCCTCCATTGTCGGATGGGTGAAATTTTCATCAGTGGGTGGGTTTCAGCGTGCTGCAGGTACAGGATTACTTCTGAAGATGCCACACCAAAGATCAGGATCCACCTCTGCAGGTACAGGATGTGTTGCCGGCGTCATTGCGGCTGCACCGGCCTATCGCGCGGTCGGTGTCGCCGAGTGAGCCCCTTCGCTCCCTCGTCATCACCAGCTCGATTCCAGGAATAGTTTCGCCTAATTCCAGCCGGGGTTGTTGAATTCTGGCAAGATGCTTTTACACCATGGAGAGAGGAGAATTACGGCTGTTCGTTATCCTTTCGAGGTGACGGGGAAAATGAGCTTAACCGCCCCCGTTGACCCCATGCGATTTCCGGTGCGGACAAAGACGCCTCCGCGGCCAGGTAGTTGCTGAAAACTACTGTTCACTGGACGGTCTTTGTCCGGAGATCAGCGAGCTGGTGATGGTGGTATCTGTCAGGATAAACTTTCTTTTGGGAGGAGTCGTTTCAGGGTTGCGAAAACGAACGACTGGTGGTCGGTCTCGTTCTCCCGCTGTTGAAGCAATAGGCAGCGAGCAGTGCAGAGGAGCTCGGAGGATCAGGTCACCGTCCAATGCAATGCGGTTGTGTACTTCAGTTCATGCAACGCTTGTGTCTGTGTGTGGTAGCACCCAATCAGATTCCTTCTTGTAGCTTTCTCCTTTGTCCTTCGTTTGTTTGCCTTGAAGGTATTGTCCTGCTTATTTCATACTACATCCCTTACAAATTATAAATCACTCTGCGTTGTTCAGTTTGTTTCAAATTATAAATTATTCTCATTTCTCAATACATACTCACTTTATCTCTTCTCTTCATTTTCAAAATATTTCATATTTTCTATTTTTTTAATTTCACCCAAAACGACTTATACAATGAGAGAAATTTTGTTCTGAATTTTTCATGAATGGTCCCTTTTAAAAGAAAAAGAAAAAAAAACTCAGGTATGATAGTATTACTACCTCCTCCGTACTTAAAATAAGTGTCGTTTTAGATTTTTAAATTTTTTTTCACTATTCATTTTATTAAAAAAGCTTTTTAAAAATATTTATTTTATTTTGAATCGATTTATTATTAAAAGTATTTTAAACTTAATTTATTTATTTTTGTATTTTTAAATTTTTTTAATAAAACAAATAATTAAATATCGATTTAAAAAAAATAAAAAACAACACTTATTTTGAGATGAAAAAAAGTAAGTACTGCATAGAATGTCTGCTTCAGTGACCATGCGACAGCCAAATGTGACATGATTAAACGAGTTGACGGCCCTACCGCCCTAGGTCCTTGACAATTTGCTTCACATGTACACAGTACACCCCGCTACACCTATAGTTCTACTGCTTCCAGCGGGCAGCCGTGGAGAGGTCAAACGACACGCTGTTTGCCGTCTTTGGACGACTTGCTTACCTTGTCGTCGCCAAGCACTAGATATTCACCAAATTTTATACGAATGCAAATTGCAGCATGTTTTGTACGGTCGTGTTTGCTTATTACTCCTGCTAAACCGCTGTACTGACTTCCGCCGAGAAGTAGGCATCAGTGGGCAGTGGCACATCGCCTAACCACTGTCCGTCCCAGCGAACTGTTCGGTCCAATCCGTTCCGGTTTGGTCTGTGAATCACAACCAGACGCGTGCTTCGTCAGGCATAGATAATCAGCGCGATCCCAGCACAAGCTCCAGTAATCGCGTAGTACCAAGCAATGACCAAGAGGTGGGTGCCGGCGCTGCTGCTGGTTCTGCTCGCTCTGCCCGCGCGCGCCGCGAGGCCCGTGACGGCGCCTGGCGCCGGCGTCGTGGC
>BCLH01000499.1:25397-43784 GCA_001602315.1 Zoysia pacifica | reverse complement strand
TGACGAACGAGTACCTGGTGCACCTGGCCGTGGGCACGCCGCCGCGGGCCGTGGCGCTGACGTTGGACACGGGGAGCGACCTCGTGTGGACGCAGTGCGCGCCCTGCCGCGACTGCTTCGACCAGGGCCTCCCGCTGCTGGACCCCGCCGCGTCGTCGACCTACGCGCCGCTCCCCTGCGACGCGCGCCGATGCCGCGCGCTCCCGTTCGCGTCGTGCGGCGGCGGTGGCGGGTGGAGCTGGAGCTGGAGCTGGCCCGGCGACCGGAGCTGCGTGTATGTGTACCGGTACGGGGACAGGTCGCTCACTGTCGGCCAGCTCGCCACCGACCGGTTCACCTTCGGACACGACGGCGGCGGCGACAACGCGGCGGGTCGGGAGGATACTAACGGCCGCCTCTCGACGCGGCGCCTCACCTTCGGCTGCGGCCACTTCAACAGGGGCGTGTTCCAAGCCAACGAGACCGGCATAGCCGGGTTCGGCCGCGGCCGGTGGTCGCTCCCGTCGCAGCTCAACGTGACGAGCTTCTCCTACTGCTTCACCTCCATGTTCGAGTCCACGAGCAGCTTCGTCACGCTCGGCGGCGCGCCGGCCACGGTCTACCGCCACGCGCACACCGGCGCCGTCCGGACCACCCCGCTGATCCGGAACCCTTCCCAGCCGTCCCTCTACTTCCTCTCACTGAAAGCCATCTCGGTGGGCTCGACGCGGGTGCCGGTGCCGGCGCGGCGGCTGCGGTCGACGATCATCGACTCGGGCGCGTCGATCACGACGCTGCCGGAGGACGTGTACGAGGTGGTGAAGGCGGAGTTCGTGGCGCAGGTCGGGCTGCCGCTGAGCGGCGTGGAAGGGTCCGCGCTGGACCTCTGCTTCGCGCTGCCCCGGACCGCGTTCTTCTGGAGCCGCCGCCCCGCCGTGCCCGCGCTGACGCTCCACCTGGAGGGAGCCGACTGGGAGCTGCCGCGCGGGAGCTACGTGTTCGAGGACTACGGCGCACGCGTGATGTGCGTCGTCCTCGACGCCGCGCCCGGGGACCAGACCGTCGTCGGCAACTTCCAACAGCAGAACACGCACGTCGTGTACGACCTCGAGAACGACCTGCTGTCCTTCGCGCCCGCCCGGTGCGACAGGCTCGTAGCTTCGACGTAGCGTTCGCGTAGCACATAGATAAAAGTTTTAGAGATTTTAGCACTGATCATCAGGTGAAACGCGCCGTGGTGTCTGTAGAAAGCTGAATCGAAAGAGTAAAATTTCGCGCGCAATTTGTCACGCGTCCTTCCCAAACATGTCACGATAATGCATTTGTGTGCATCCAAATACTCTCTCCGCAGTACATCTTCTCTTTATCTCTATATTTTTTTAACATCTCATTTTTTTTCAAATTTTTAAATTCTGGTGCTCCCTCCGTTCTAAATTAGAAGTCATTCAATTTTTTTTAAATTATAAATCATTTTTACTTTTTAAAATATTTTTTTCTCTTTATAGTATATCTTCTTTCTCTGTCTCTCTTCTTTTTATTTTTCAAACATCCTTTTTTTTATTTTTTTAATTCATGTGTTCAGCTCACTGGATAGGAATAGAACCACGCTCTCCGGCTCACCGCGTTCATCCTCCATCGCCAGACATGTCATATTTCCGACAGACAGCAACGGCGCAGATGCAGAGCCGACGCGTCTCGCTTTCAGGGGACTGTCGGCAGCTTGGCAGGGATGTGCGGCGCCGACGAGGGCAAACAAATGGGTCAATATTTGACTACTGTTTCACGGCTCCACACTACATGAATCTCTCAACATTTACCAACAGTTTTATTCGTGTGGCCAACAGCTTTGTTTCACTTCAGTATTTCCAACACATGGCTGACAGTTTTTGATAGTCCAAATCCGTATCTTTTCCAACAGATTTAGCAGCAAATTACCATCGAATTCATTCCCTACAAACTCACCACCCACAGGTTAGAAGATTTTTTTATCCAAATTTAACAAAAACCGCTGGCCAGTTCTAAAGAAACTGTAGGGAAAGAGTTGTTAACATATAGTGCCATGAACAGGAGGATATTATTGCAGGGGCGCCAGGGATGTCTGAAAACTGGATGCATATTCTTCTCTGTCTAACCCTGGAGACTGAACTAAAAACTCCGGAGACTGATGAGCAATGCTGACTCGGTGCAGATGGTTTCGATAAGTGTTTCGCTTTCAAGGCGTTCTCACGTTCGGCAGGTAATCACGAACCCTACAACACTACAAAGCATAGTGGTCGAAGGGTCAATAGTTTTTGACTAACTTTGCGTGTCTTTTAGACAAAATCATTGTCTTAAAGAGAGCTGTCATACTTTCTTGCTCATGCCACACTATGACTCATAATAAAGTGTTTTCAAAAAATAAAAAGGGACATTGTCTTCACCTTTTTTATATATGCTCATTTGCACCTGACGTACGGGATGATCAAGGAGACGAGACACGATGACATGCCTGCACCAGACACAATATGCAATCACGATTCGACACATATGGCTTCAGAATCCTGGAGGTTACAGACTTTGATAAGCCTCTCTACATGTGGCTGCGCAGTGCAATTGGTACATTTGGCAGTCAGTCACAAACATGCAGTTTTGGATTTAGAAGTGCAACCTCCAAATCGCAAGAATGGCAATTGGAGCAAATACAGAAGCGATGGTGAGAGGTTGAGAGTTATTTGTCAGCCTAAGACCAAGATAGCATTATGTTGGAACTGGTATCGAGCAGGTGGACATACCCCATGTTGCCACATGGCAGGCTGGCAGCTATCTGTTCTGTTGACAAGAACAAAGTCATAACTATATTCCTCATGATGGAGCAAATCAGAGCCATGCGACAGTTAAACATTTCATGATCCTGAAACTCGAAACTATTTTTGGAAATACACCTAAACATGGTCAATCGATTGGCCCACAGGCGTATCCAATAGATGGAAAATTCACCAAACAATTAAAACTCAAAAGATGTCTTAATTTGGTTAAAATAAGAATTACGAGAGAAACATCTCAAGTTCTGGAGTATATTATGGAAGATTTGCATCAAGCAGGACATTCAGTCTCCACAGCATAAATGTGGACCTCAGACGGCCGCACAGAACATAAGAGGGTTGCACGTACATACAAAATTATAGTAATTTGGAGTAAAATAAATCCTCTTCAGTTGCCCATAATTGTGCGATAATCAAGTGTTGAGATTCTGAAATAGCTCCGGCAGATGCGCATTCGTGAGCTTGGTTCGTTTTGTGATCACGCGCTGCTTCTTCTTGGGCTTAGCCTTGGGTTTCCCTCCACTGATCTGGTCGGCTGCTCGTCGTTTGGCAGTGTTGGTCATGGGCTTCTGGCCGTTCTTTTGGAGTTCCTTTTCTACGTCAACCATGTCTCGTGGTAATTCAATCCCTCGGAAGAGCTGCTTTATGTCATCATCAACCTTGATCTTAGCTTTTGGATCATCAGGGTACACAATGTCCTCCTGTGAGTCCACGTTTGATAACAGCCAAACTTGCCCTGCTGCCTTTAGAGCCTAGAGCAAATCAAGCACAGAATTAATCATGCATTCTTCAATGGAAATAGAAAATTTAACTTTGTCAATCAAGGTCCTAGCATGTTAATGTCACCTGCAGATCTTCCAATACATTTGGGTATGCATCTTTGACTTCCACGACAGCAAGGCCTTCTGGGAACTTTCTTATCAAAACAAGTAGTTGATCTTTGCCCTTCAGATCATGTTTAGACTGCATATATAGCAATATATACCAACGATGAATCAACATGTGAGATTTCAGAGATCAGAACTAGTTCAACAGCAAACAAGAAGGCAAATCTACAGCAACTCTTTTGAAGGCAATTTTATCAAAATATAATAAACTGCCATTTAGTTGTAACTTTTGACTGCTACATATTACAGAATGCTTCAAGAGTCTCTAGGTGCTACTTATTTGACCAGGTCCTATGCTTTGATTAGAGTCGACTTAAAAACTTTGGATGGAAGGTTATTCTTAGCTACAAATGTGCTTCCAAACTGGAACTGGAATGATACCAATTAATTGACCTACTGGGATCCCTAATGATGAAGTAGAAATTCCATTACCTTATATGAAAAACGCCTCCCATCATAGTGTACTTTGGGATTGTTCCTCAAACTGTCAAAGACAGCTTTGTTACCATGGATATCAACATATCTTGCTTCATTTATTTGCTCTGCAGTATAGGCCTGTCTTGTCTGAAATTCAGAAGAAACGATATTATCAATCCATGATCTAGATGCAGTTACAAAATCACACAGTTTGCATGATATTGTTTTTCTATTCCAGTTGGAGATGTCACTAGCTTTCACCATTAATTTATAAGATTGCTAAAGTGAAGAAAACTGAAGCTGAAAAGAAAAATCTTCATAGAACGCTCTTCAGAAACAATATCACTAGTTTAAGGTCACTGAGCCAGGGCCTCGATAAACAAAATGTGATGGATTAATACACATGTACAAACCTGAAAAAGAAAATGGAAGAAGGTTGCAGGTTACTAACAAATATACCTTGTAAAGAAGTTCGATAACAAGTTTAATTTGTGCTCCAACAGGAGATTTCCTAATCGAATTAATGTGCTGCAGCCTTTCAGTATCATTTGAAAATTTAATAGGCTGTGCCGGCCTTGCGGGAACAGACGGAGCGTTTATCGGCTGGGTCCTGTGCTTCGGCTTCGAGGATGAAGCTTGATTTGCAATGCTGGTCAAAGATGACTGGCATCTCTCTTGCTGTTGCTTGAACTTTGAGAGGCTATCCTTGAGGTCCATCTAGAAAATTTAATGTCCTCGTCAGTAATACGAGCAAAAACAGAGTCAATCAGCAACAGCTGCAGATGAAATGATGGTCCATCGCTATATTTCTCACAAGGGAAACTTAACAATAATGCATCAATCTACTCTTTCAGTAGTATTTGCAATCAGATAGGGTTCTCTGATACACGAGACTATATAGGACTCTCTGCTCTAATATCATTTCACAATTTTTCAAGCAGCGAGATATTCATCTCGCTCTTATTCCACCAAACCTATCAGACATCCTTCCTCTTCATCTCGCTCTTATTCCACCAACCCTATCAGACATCCTTCCTCTCTCCATCGCACAACGTTTTTCATGGCGCCACGACCATCAGTCCCATCACCGCTCGCCCTACACTCACACCATCGTCCCCCGACACTTAACCCTAGAACCCCCCACGGCCGATTTACACATCGATCCCACACGAAACCCGACGGAACTCACCCGATCGGGGCCTCTGTGAACCGGCGCTCGACTGTGGCCGCGCGGATCGGCCGGAATTGCGAGCTGCGGCGACGGGGGTGGGTCGCCGCTGGCTCGCACGCTCTCAGGGCACGCGGGCAGAGAGGTGGGGAACGGTGAGGGACTGCTACGGCCGCGAGGGTATATACGGCACACGGCAGGGAGCTGCGGGGCCTAGGTACATCTAAGCCCAGTCAGTTCTTTACCAGGCCGAATTCTCGCGTGGGCTTTTACCTTGCTAACTGAAACCGTCTTCTTCCTTCGTTGTCAAATGAATATCATTTTAGAATTCAAAATTTATTTATGAACAACATTCACTTTTCAATACAACTCTCTTCCTTTATTTTTTCAATTTCCATACGCTCGCTACTTTTTCCTTATTTTTAATTCTCGTGCCTAAACCCTGAGTCACTTATTTGATGACAGAGGAGTATCAAATATAAAGTTACAATATAAACTAAAATTTAGAAAGCTTTTATTACCTCTATTTATTGATAATTACAATTTTGAAATCTTAGTAACAACACGCTGGCTGGATGTTAAAAGTTTTCCACAACAATGAACACATCAGAGGGTATGGCATAGAACCGCACGAGACTAAGCTCCCGTTTGGCACGGCTCACCGAGTGGCTTTTGCCGCAGCTCACGCATGAGCTCTGCAAAAGACCGTCCCGCGTGAGCCGCTTCAGGATCGCAAGGTGCAAAAGCCGGAGGCAGAAAAACAAGCGCAGAGCAAAGCCGGTGAGGAGAGGCTTTTTCCAGCTCACCGTGTCCTTTATCGAAGATTCTCCTGAAAAGACACAGTCTGCCCCTCTTTTCTCTCTCCTTTATCTCCTTTTCTTCAAGGATAAAAACTCACAATTCATTTTAACTCTTCATTCCAAAAAAGTCATGATAAACCATACTATCAAACTTTTTCTCACACTTATTAAAAAAAGTATATCAATGTATAAACTTCATAAACTGCAGCCCTACCAAACGAGCTCTAATTTTGTTTCAGTGCATTGTTGGCTCGTGCCATTTAAAACCTTTTGAGCTACGGCAACGTGGTTATATATGAAAATAAAAAATTTGTCATAGGTGCAAGAACTGTGATATCCTTTTATATCTTCTGCCGCATCGTCAGTGCAAGATAAAACGTTCTGCCCACGCCAGAGACGTTGACATGCCTGCGAAATGCGAAAGGCCAATATACCATAGACAGAAGCACAGCATTTGATACTACACATCACAAGCAACCTACAAAATCACTCACAAAACAAAACCACCTAGTTCACCCCCAAAAAAAAGGTGTGGTGGGGGGGGGGGGGGGGGGGGGGGGGGGGGCGGAGTTGCACTGCATCGTTTTTGGAGCCAAATGTGGGGAGTCGATATAATAACTATCAGCAAAAGACAGGATAATTGCAGCAACTGATATCAATACAATTGATACAACCCATAATGAACATATCAGCTATTTGTTCACAGTTAAATAGCAGCTTTTGTTAACCACAAAAGGCACCATCCTACCTGGCAGACAGCTGAGCCTGCATAGCTGTACAAGCATCAAATGCCCTTCAGGTCACCATGGGTTCAGCTAAGTCAGAACAAATGTAATAAACAATTGAAGCCTCGCATTTAACTAGAAATGCAGATCCCTGAATACATGTTAACCCACATGCTACAACTAAACACGGATATTTTCATTTTGCGGATGACCTACTGGTTGACACAATAAGCAAAGATGGTCGACCTCAGTAAGCAAAGATTATCTACCCTCCTTTTCTCATTATCCACTAAAGCAATTGCTTTGCTTATTTCACATAACTATTGTGCGGATGGCGTACTGGCAGCACGGCATATTTCACAAAAGCTGCTCTCAAATAAATTAGTGAATGAATTCACACATTGGCCCCCCAAACTGAAGCGGTCTTGATGGTCAAAAACCTTCTGGCCGGATGCCCAAACCATACTTCAGAACCAGGTTTGCACCATCTTTAAGACCATAACTTGGTCTGATCATGCCTGCCGCAGTGCCCAAGGCTCTGGGTAAAACGACCAGACCTGCTAGTTGCATATGCTTTATGCATGGAGCTTTCAAACATGTTCTCCAGTCATCCCATGAAGGAAACAACATGATCATAATTCCACTCTTATCCACCAGTCCCTTCTACTACATGCTGATTGCATTGCTTTCTTTTGGACAGGGAGCTACGGCGGGTATAAACATATCTCTCTGGATGACTCTTGTTCTTTGACACAACTTGCTCCTTTAGATTATGTTCGTTATGCTGCAATGTCATGTTTAGAATAGGAATAATAAGTGTAAAATGGAATGTAAAGCGAATGTAAAGCGTTCGACCATGTATGAGTAGGGCTGCAAAAAATTCATAAAATGCATGAACCTTTTTGTCTGTCGATTTCCTTTCTACTTCATCTAACTCCATCAAGGCAGTAGCTGGGCTGTCTTGACGATTCTTATACGCAACTGATTCCCCATCATCCAACTTACGCTTGTACGATATTGTTGATGTCGAACTGTCAGCTGTGTTCCTGTCAGAATCCCTGTTATGCAGAGGAAACCTGACCGTCTGTTTTCTGGTAATAGTACTGTCCACAGTGACATCATCTGATCTAAATGTAGCATCATCAGATCTTTGCATTTGTCCACTATACGATTTGTTATTAACAGAGGTAGTCGCAGATTCTGAACTTGCTCCAGGTCCAGACGCATAAGACGACCACACGGAAGAGGCATCAGAGATCCTTCTTGCAGAAAGTATGTCATGTTCGCATACAACCAAATCTTTCTGATACATTAAGACAAAAGTCAATATATTAAAAAAATTGAAAATTAGTGCAGCAAGTTTACCACAGAAGAACTCAACAGCAACATTTTACAAGGGTACATTTCAGATTGATCCATTGAATTTCAAAATGGATAAATCGACAATCCATTTCTATTCGCATCTAGTGCAGGATCTCATAGAATACACAACCAAAATATTCAAACTTGTGGCTCATCATCTAATCGTTATTACCTACTAGTACTCAAAAGTAATTTTGAATAAAAATATAATACTGCCAAATGAAGTTGATTTACTGAGAACCCAGAGGAAAATAAGTAAATGCAATAAACAGGTACCTTGATTTTTTCTCTTTTAACGATCCTCTCGCAAAGGAAGCGTAATAATTCCAAATCAACCTGCCTCACAAGGGAAAATATCATGTTAGCCATAAGCAGACTGCTTAGGAATTGAACATTTTTACAAAAATGATGGCTAAATAGCACATGTAATGAATTGACATTTGCAAGTACCTATAGCTCTGATAGTACAAATGATATCCGAACAAAATTATGCACTAGACAAGCCAGGTTTACGAGCTACTCCCTAATTTTTATTTATGACCCCTGTAAATTCCAAAATTGAAATAACCAGCGCCATAAAAAAAGGAAGATGGACTATTATCAATTAAAAACCATAGTCGCTACTTGGGAGTTGGGATACTTGGCACATTGTGTTTAATTAAAGGAAACATAGTAGCGACAACCCAAGGACTAAAGTTCAATTGGCACCGGAAAAAAGAACAAACATTGAAGATTCAACGATGTGGCAGTTACACTCCTTATCTCAAATCAGCACACAATAGCCATATGCACTGGTGAAGCTAGACTAAAAATTACAGTGGTGCCAGCATGGGATTTGTGATTAAATTTAAGCAATTAACTAGTCATAATAAGAATCCTAGTGCTAATTATTTTGCCTACTCCGGTTCCTGTGCACCAGGGTAGCATAACGTGGCTGCACCACTGGCCATATGCTCATCCAACAAACCTGCTGGACAGTGCTTATCAGCAAATTCGAAGTCTATTACTTTTAGCATGGCTTGTCAATAATGTGAATACTGCCACACTTTCACACACAGCAGAACTTTGATCTTTCTTCAACAGTTAAATTATGTAACAAAATTGTTTACCCTCATTTGTTTCATGCTCTTAAACTCCTCAGGCCCATATTGCTGGCAAATATCCTGCACAAGTTTTCAAAAAGGAATATGAACAGAAGTGACATAAAACTACCTTAGAAAAAAATAGCCAAGATCATTTCTAGATATAACAGGATCTATGTAGAATCAGCAGAAAGGTCAAAAATTAGTTCATCCGTAGAAGTTACAGGAAGAAGACAGATCTTCCAACAATTTATACCGGTACTTACCTTTCTTTGTTCGATACTGTGTTGGCCACAATATGCTTCATGCTGTGATACATTGCCAACTCTTTTTGTATTCATGTAAAGACCAGCATCCTTAGCACAATAAGGATGGAAAGTAATTTGGCAATCTGCAGTACTGCACTGTACAGTTGAAAGAAAGGACTTAGTGAGCTTGCAATGACATCTCAGCAGATATAAAACATATTAAAAAATCCAAACCTTCAAACATGCACCAACACATCGCTTGCAGATAGAACATACGGCTTTACCCTTACGAAGGCTTTCCTATATTAGGTTGAACATTCAAAATACAATAGATAAGTCACAGTTAGTTGTACTTATGGGTTATGGCAATACATAACCATGTAAAGAGTAAATAAGCAGCCAGTTTAAGATTAGTACCATTCCTTCAACAACACTTAATTGCCCTCTTCGGAATGTGGTCTCCAAAAGCCACTAAGGAAAAATAAAGAATTTAAACAAGCACAAAGCTAAGGAAAACAACAGTACGAAGAAGAAGAAAAACAGTACCTCGGCACAGAAAGCATGCACCCACTGCCCCTTCAGAGTCTTTCTAAAAGCACCAGAAGTTCCATGACACAAACCACACTGCACCGAGCATGCTTTTGCACCACTGCAGTCAGAATGTTTCCCAGACATAACAGTATCCATGGGCATCTCTTGGCAAAGTTCACATCTCCAGGGGCCAGTGGGATACTGTAGGCTCTGGTAGCAATCTAAGTGCACAGCAGCCTGCAGAAAATGCAAGTCAATAATTGATGAAGTGCAGCTTTGGGGCAAAAACAGTAAAAATGCACAGCACCTTGCAGCTGGAGCAGACAAAAATTCGATTCAATACAGAGTCACCCCGCATGCATATATCACATAGCAAAGCATTCTTCTTGGAGAATTTTGCCAGATCGAAAATCCCAAAGTTCATATCTTCAGAGACTTTGTTGTTAGAACATTGGAAGTCCTTTGCTTGTGGCAATGACGACAGATGCCTAATTCTTGATGATCCAGCAATTACTTTAGGCATAACCTGAATACGTAGGGAAAAGGTAAAAAAATGATTATGCATGAACAAATGAAATTAACAGGCAAAACTGTATTAACCTCTTGTTTGGCAGAAACGTTTTCTGCCTCTTTCCTCGTTACATTCAGTGAGGCTGGTGCAACAAAAGCTGCAGTGGCAGCTAGGATCGCTAGAGCTTCCTTGTGCCTCCTCTCGGAGTTCCCGCGCTTCTTAGCTTCCCTCAAATCCCGAAGGAACTGATTCACAATGATGTGATCCCATTTTCTTTTATTGAAAGAATCCAATTCGCAAGAAATATTCTGGATAACCTTGAGCATCAATTCTTCTGCAAGATCAAGAAGAACTGAAATATCAACTCAGAAAATCAACCAAATAAAGAACATAACGAAGAAGCTCATGTACACTGTGATGGCTGATCAGTGTAATAGTACTGCAACAGCAGGCAATTATAAAATAGAATCGCAACCAATACTGCTTGGTATTTCTACATAACAAATGAAAATGCACGTAATAGAAGTGCTGTCGTTACCATCTCTCTCTTTCACAGCAACATCTTTGAGTAAGTTGGACTGTAAATATACTATTTCCCCTTCTATTTCATCATCAGGTGAATGCTCCAGAATATTCGAGGAGCGTGCTATACGAACTTGATCCATAGCAGCTTGGTCCGATGCTTGCCCAAGTTTTTCTGATGAATCAATAAGGTTTTGATAATGAGGGCAAGATTGGCAAAACAAGTCAATTTTAAGATGTAAAAAGAGAATCTTAAATAGGATATCATCTAATTGATTATGATAAGATAGCAGGAAGTTACCGTGACAATCATTGGCCTGCTCATTTAGCCTGAAATCATCACCCAACAAATCTTTCAACTTTTCCTCAACAGATGGATGCATATAGCACTGGTAACCATCAATGCTACAAGTTGTGCAAATGGGAATAAGCTATTTTGAAACAAAGCATGTCCAGGGACACAGGCACAGGAAGATAGGTGGTGGCAGCAAAGTTATAGAACCTTACTTGAGCACATGTCGGCCATAGGTATGGTTCATATCAGAATCGCAACAACTGAAAGAACCATTTTGGGTCATGTTATCCAGGCCTTTATTATCATTATCATCCTGGAGGAAATGATGATCAAATGAAGAGATGCCTTCCTCATGTCCTGGTTTAAGTTTGGCATGGGTGAAGTTCTTATTTTCACTTGTAAGAAGAGTACCTGTTCATAACATCAACAGAATATTGAGTTGACAAAGAAAAAACGAAATTACGTCAATGTGCAATATTATGATTGCAGCTTCAGGAGGCTGCTTGAAAAATATTATTATTTGAGTCTTCAGCCCACTGAAAGGGCTACCTACAAGTTTGAATACCAGGCTTTGTTTTATTTAAGGAACTTAAGTGAGTGGATCACCTCTAAGCATCGCAAATTAAATATCACTTTATACATGCTGCTAATGTCACTATAAGTGTAAAATTATTCAAAGGATCACAGAATCACCAAAATCTGAAATATTATGCATTGTAAAAACAAGATATAAGGAAATTATCCAAAGTAATTTTAAAGCACGAGTTCAAATAAAAAGCAGGATATATTTAGTAAACCTATAAAACATCATACAAGCAAACATAACGAGCAAACGAAAGTATTATCACAATTGTGGTACACTGAGGATGAGACTATTAGTTCTGTTTGACAAAATGAACCCATGTAGAGCATCAATAAATCAGAATTTGAAGATTCATGAGCAACAAAGCAAGCAATCAGAGTTTATTACCTTGTGGTGATAAAGAACCTTCTTCAAGAGACTTGATTTGAACAACAGGCATGTGCACAGTGTTCTGAAGCAATTTGATGATTTTCAACTTTAGGCCAGGGGAAAAAGCAGTCGTTTCAGTCTGTGAATGCGCAATTTTATTATTAAAAATCTATGGGATCAAATGACAGCAGCATGGCATTGACATATAATTGACACTATTAAGCTATGCAGGCCTTGAAAAAGTTCAAAGTCTAGAGTTTACTACAAATAATATTTTTCTAATATTACGTGCTATCTCAACTCTAGAACCATATTAATATTTGTTGAGAAAGAAAGCACCTGGGAGATACGAAGAGGAAATTATTAATAATTGATAAAAATCAACTTCAAATTACCTCAAGAGCAGCTTCCAAAGATTCTGAATGAAGACCCAGTTCTGATTCTACATCACCAGCACTGATTTTTCCTTGGTCAACTAGCTGTGCAGTCAGTGCAAACATAAATTGCAGTTAAGTAAACAAGTACCATATACTTGTATCCTAGTCTAATGCTGTGAGATCATACCTTTCTAAGAACTCCAGAATCATCTCCAGAATGGCTACCAAGACTTCCATGGATTATGGGCTGGTCAACCGCCATATATGCCGTTGGAGGTTCTTGATTTTCTAGGCTTCCAGCAGTGGTTGGAGAGGTAGTCACCTCCACCGTGTGAGCAGAATCAGCAGTGATTGTGTCGCTAGTGAATTTGTCCTTGTTACTACATGTGAATCTCACTTGTTCCTTCCCAGTTACAAGTTCTCCATCATGCGAGTCAACTTGTGTGGAGTCCTGTCCAGAGCAGCTTCTGATGCTCCCTATGGAGTTGATGCCTCTACCTGCAGAATGCTTTGCACAAAACACTCTCAACTCAACCTACAAATATTTATTAAGAAATAAGAAAATTAGTACATGGAAATCAACTGAGATGAACAAATTAAAGAAGACAAAGGCCTAACATTATCATGCCCAAACTTGCCCCATATCTCCATCTGAAGCTTTGACTCTCTTGCGCACATAGGATGGAAAGAAGCTCTGCAAGTTCCTGAAAGCAACATATATATAGAGTAACCATAAATTGAAAGCATTACTAGCTAAAGACTGTTCTTTACATTAAGATTCACAAAATAAAAGGCGATAAGATAAGCCAATTGACAGACAAATGTAAAGAATTACTCAATGAGACAGAGTACCACTCCAATTGTCAAAAGAATTTAATCTAACATATGACACACTAAGGCCCTGTTCAGAACCCAGGGATTTCAAAGGAAATAGTTCAGCTATCACGCAATCAGAAGTTATTTCTGTGATCCTAATGTGGCCCGTAATATTTGATTCTATGAGATCTTACAGCTGAGCAGAGAAATGAAGGGTTAGGAAAGGCACATAAAGCCGCATTATACGACTTGGGAGGAAGCAATGTCATGCAAGGCAACCATCATACCAAACATAAACACTCCCAGGCTGAACATAGTTATCGCTTTCAATGTTCATAGAAGCTTCCCAGAGTCAATATAGCTTTGTTTGTAATGAAGAGGCAAAATTACATACCATGACTACAGCAGACATATGCACCATGCATCATGTTGCATAGACTGCAGACCAACTTTGTCTGATTCTCTAGTGTATCTACTATGTTAATGACAGGTTCCATTGATTCCATGTCTTGTACTACGAATTCTGGTCTCCAGAGACTACAAAACAAATGAACAAATTCTTGGTTTCCTCCGCCTGCAGATGGATCAGGATCCCTTTTAACAGGTTTCAATGCGCCTTTCTCCTTAGGACAAAGCATACAAGGCGGTGCAGTAGTCCTGCATGTATCACTCCGTGTCAGCCTACGTGGTATCTCGATATTCCGTAGGCACCAATCACAAAACCAGAAGCGGTCTGGCAAATCACGCACACCATAACACTTCTGGTGCACATATATCTGACAGCTCTTGCACTGGAGCATCCTGTTAGACTGCATGCCACTTTCTCCCAAGGAACATACATCACATACAGAACAAGACCCTGTTTGTAAGGATGGCAACAGAATAAGCTGCACTGGAGCATCCGCACCCAAGAGTTTCCTCTTCTTGTTTGGGCGATCTGAAGTGAGCACAAACCGTCCCCTAGCTCCTAGGAGCCAATTCAAAGAAGTTACAGGATCCTCTCTGCAATATGGTACAACTGTGCTCTCAGCCTTGTTTTGATCTAGTATAATTTCAACTGGATGTTCCTCTTGCTGTACAATCACCTCCTGCATATCTTGGTCACAGTTCTCAGTGGCACTCACACCGTTACAAGCCAGCTCCACACTACCTCCAGCAAAATTCGTGCTCACCTGAATATCTTGCACTCCGTTGATCTGCAACTCGTCATTACGAGTGCCCAAATTCAAGTTCATATCCGAGCTGTCATCAGCCACTGAAGCAGGAGGAGGCGGTGCTGGATCAAGATTTCCCCTTAACTCCTTGCCACTGCCCAGAACAGGGATAAGGAAACAAGGATCGATATGGCCAGAACTACTCTGTAGTTTCGTCAGTAATTCTTCCAGATCATCCGCTGTGAACTCGCGAAAGTACGGCTCCATCTGCTCCCAAAAGCCCTTGCACCCAGCAGGCAATTTCAGGTGCTGCTCTACGGCAGCTGCTGCCTCCGTCTGCTGCTGCTGCTGCTGCAGAGGAGGCTGACACTTCTTATGCTTCTTCTGCACGTTGTCCACGGCCGCCCATCTGGCGACCCGAGAAGGCAGCCAGGGGTCCCGCCCGACCGCCTCCTCCCCGTCGAACGGCGAGCGCACGCACAGCGCCTTCCTGGCCTGCTCGCGCAGGGAGACGCCGGCGGCCGCCTCCGGCGGGTCCCCGGCGCGCGGCGTCGCATCGCCGCCGGTCTTCCGGGGGGAGGAGGAGGGCGACACGTCGGCGGCCGCGGCGGGCGGAGGTCTCCGGCGAGGCGCCACGACGGAAAACCTCCGGAGCTAGGGTTCCTCCCGGGCACGATCTTTTCGGAGGGAGTTCAGATCCGGGAGCGAGAGGGAAGAGAGAGAGTGACCGATAGAGGGAGAGAGAAAGACGGAGATAGTACTAGATGTTTCTGTAAAACAAAAAAAATCGGAGCGCCCACTCGCGCGTCGCTTCCCCGCGTAGTGGGCGGGGCCTGGGAATCGTGCTCGCGCCTCGACAAATGGCGCCTCCTTCCTCTGGACGCTACGCGTACCCGAGCGCCAGCGCACACGTGGCTGGTGCACGGGGCCCACCAAATCGGTCACAGGACGGGCTGGGAGGGCTAGCCGCGTAGCATCAGCTCCTCCGTCGCGGTGTGCTGATCGGACGCACCTGGTCCGCTGCCGTTTTCCTTTTGCGCCGGGTCACGGGCATTTATGACAGGTGGTCCATCGTGGGTCCGCGTGTCACCGGGTCCAGCGTTCAGTTGCTGGATTAGCGGGGAGGAGACGGGACGCGTGGTGTGCTGCCCGTCGCGTGTGGGCCCGCGCGGCGGGCATAGCCGGCGCGCGGGCAACACGTACGATGCACCGGTGGGAAGGCGGTTGCGACCGCGCTTTCACGCGACGTAGGTGGGTAGGCTGGTGGGCCCAGTCTTCCGGCTTCGTGGGAACCGTTAGCAGTTGGCGCGCGCCGGATGACCGGTTGGTCGGCCTTGCAACTTCCAAGACCCGTATCTTGTTGGGCTGGGCTGATGGCCATAGGAAGCGGGATAAGAAAAGACGGGCCCACCGGGCTTGCCGGGTTGCCCTAGGGCCTTATCTGGCTCCGGAGGGAAGCTGATCTGGGCTCATGCAGATTTTGCTTTCTTCATAGTCTATGGCCCGTTTGAATAAGAATTTATTCCTGGTTCTAGAATTTTAAAATCGTAACCTCTTTGATTATTAGATTTTATCATTTTAAATTTATTGATGTCTATTATATTAAAAAATATTAAATAATTATTAGATCAATGAAATTATATAGAATTCTATAATATTTCAAAAACTCACATATTTAGATACCTAAAGTATTTTTTTATCTCATTTCCACAATCTCATTTGAATCCAAATGGTACATAAGGAAATAGTTTGAACACCATACACCGTGCATCATGGACCTGAATCCCAGACAGGCCCACATAGCGAGTCGCACAGCGGGGACGCCGTGGTCGTCGGATCACTGCAGCAGCGACCTCATGCACGACGGGGCGGCACAGACGTCGCGCGGAAGGCCATCTCCATAGCGGCGGTGGCAGCGGCCAGCGCGTCGGCATCGCCGAACGAGCCGCGGTACCCGCCCAGGTGTCCCTCCGCGGCCTCCCCTGCCTGCTCGGTGGCGCGCGCCCCGGCCTGGTGCTCGGCCTCGGCCGCCGCCCACGACGCGCGCGCCTCGCGCTCGAACAGCGTCAGGACGCCGTCCAGCCGTGCCGGGTCGAAGCCGTCGCCGTCGTCCAGGGCCGCGTCGGCGAGCGCGGAGAGCTGCTCGAAGAGCGCGTCCATGACCATGCGTGCTCTGTTCCTGCCGCTCGTCTGGGTGTCCGCTGGCCCACGCCGCCACTTTTTATTAGCAACGGGTGAGCGTGAGGGATGTTTTCGTTACGGGAGCGGCGGCGGAGCATCTGTTCCTGCCTTGCGGACAAGGAGATTCTAGCATGGATGCTGGCGGAACGGCGGCGTCTTTCGGTGAATAAGGATCGGCCTTGTTTCTGCAAATCGCAAAGAAACCTGATTGGTGTAATGGTGTACCTGTAGCTGGTGTCCAAACTCCAGAAAATTTCTTCACGATTTTTTTTTTTTGAGCCGAGGTGTTTGGCTAGGTTGTTTGAACTTCAGAGTAGAGTTGAACTTTTAAGCTATGCCAAACGCGCCTTAACACATGAAAGGAGATTTTTCATTTGAGATATTTTAATTCGTACAATTATAATTTTATCAATTTCAAAATATATCACCACAGTATAAAAAACATATGACATCTATTTCAATAACATATCTCAAACTTTATAATTTTATAATGTTGTTCTAAATTAATCCTTTTTCCTAGCATCTACAGTACATGCGAAGAGAGTCGTGGTTAGGAGTGATAAAGGGCTCGGTCTGCAAATGCTTTCACAAATTTTCTCGGCCTTTGTTAAATCTTAATTCAAAAATAAATAGAAATCGAACCTGATCTTAATTTAATCTGACTCTCACTATTTTTAGTTTATTTTTTCGACTCGTTTTCACCTTGTGGTGTGAATCAGCCATGACTGACGTGAGGACAAAGGGCCGTTTTGGAAGTGCTTTAGACTTATGGCTCGTCACGTAAGTTAGTTTTTATGGGCTTCTGATTCTAGAGTTTATTTACTTTTCTACTTTTAATTTATATTACGGTGTAAAAAATTTCTAATAAGTTAAAATCACTTAAGCTACTAGCTCCACCCTAGAATAACTCTATATCTAAGTTTAGTCAAACTTTTTAATCAATATTTTTATAAAATTAATTAATTTTAATAATATAAATTATATATATTATAAAACTATTTCTTAAAAAATTAGAAATAAATCCTATATTTTTCAAACTAATCATTAATCAAATACATAAACAGGCCGAAATGCGAGACAAACGAAGAAACTGTACCCATATTATCAGCCCACTGAATGTCGCTTTCGGCTGGGGTTCGCACTTTGACTTCGCAGGCTCGCAGCGCGTCGCCGGTTCGCAGTCCGGAACCGGTTCGCCTGCCGCTCGTCTCGGTGACGAGCGGCCGACCGCCGCCGCCGCGTGGGCCCTAATAACGGGGGCATTCTATGAGGCCCACCCACCGGTGGCGCTAGTCCGCTGACGAGCGTCACCGGATCTCGTTCCTTGCAGTCCGCTGTCCCCTCCTGCGCAGACTGCGGCGCTGCCAGTGCCAACTCGCCCTCGCCCCATCATCGCCTTCAGCCTCGGCGCTCGATTGCCAGTTTCCGCGAGCCCCCACCTGAAATTCAAAACGCCAGCCCCCGCCGCGCGGCGCGCCGCCGATGCCGTCCAAGCGCCCGTCCCCGCACGCCGTGGACGAGGCAGCCGCCGCCGCGGCCCGCCTCGACGCCGCTTCGCCGCGCGCCAAGTCCCGCGTCC